>APFE030257132.1:212344-236689 GCA_000404065.3 Pinus taeda
AAAGTCAAAGTCACTACAGGACCAATGCAAAAATCAAACCCTAAGGCTAGAACTTCTATGAATTTCACTAAAACTCTTGACACTAACGAAACAAGTTCAGGTGAATATCTCTGACAGATAACCAGTGGATCTGGGCAGTAAAAACTAATGAAAGACAAAATCTAGAGGAAAAATGGAAAAATGGAAATTTTCTCAATTTTGACAGGGTACGCAGGCAGCATGTTTGCATAGGTGCGTGCACGCTCTGTGTACAAAGATGCAGTGCGTATAGGTACGCACTGTGCTTAACTCAGAGTGTGCGTACTACTGAAAAAATCAAGAAAAACTAAAATCTAACTTAACTCTAAGCTAGCCCACCCAAATACACAGTCAAACAGCCAAAAACCAAAAAAGAAATGACTCTTTTCAGATCAAAGTGTCACACAAAAGAAAAATCATTCACATCAATGGAGTCCCCAGTGGAGTCGCCAATTTGTCATGCAAAAAGAGTTAATCTTGCGGACAAAAACAACCTCCCTAGAAGCCTAAGAATTTCTAGTGACAAACAAGACAATTAAGAGCAATCCTTCTCTAAACATGCATTTACCACACAAGAAATCAAGTGTTTAAGATCCTACCTGTAGTCCAACGCTGTTGTAGTAGTCCAACCTCGTTGATCCAGATGAGCTCCTCCTTCACTTCGAAACCTGCATTCACTAACAATCAAACGATTAAATAGCACCTGAATATCTCATAAAATAAAACATATTCAACATACAAACCAAGGAGTATATGAAACAACTCAATAAATAACAAATTGTTGAGAAGAATGGACTTATTTGTATTAATAGGAAACAAAAGAAACCATTACAACCTGAGCCTTGGTGTTGTGCAAGTTCCTCCCAAGGTCCAGCAAGAGTTTTCCTTTACTTTGATAAGCTCACCCAATTCCAAATGAAACAAGAAAGGATGGGAATCTCTCCTCACAAGATTCTACAAGGAAGTCCTAATTCCAGCAACATCTACCCTTTGGAATGTTCAGCTTTCAACCTCCCTCCCTTTTGGCCCAATGCCTGTATTTATAGTGCTCTAGAGGAAGTTAATCAGGTCCACCATCAATGGGATAAGCCCCTCTTTGGATGGGATAGCTCCCCTCTTGATGGGATAAGTTCCTCTTTCATAGGGATACATGAACCATCTGGAGGCGCTCAATACACGTCAAACAAGCTTCTAGAATGCTCTAGAAATGACCACAAGTAACTTTTTTAAGATGAAACTCACGCCTTTTGACCTTTACAAGAGTACGCACCCACCCCTTACATACAGAGCATACAAGTACGCAGGTATTGTGAACTTGGGTTGCGTACACGCAGGTAAGGCTGAGAGAAACTGCATACCCAGAGATAAATAGATTTTTAAAGACTTTCTCTCTTTCTTGAAGTTTGACATGGAGAGCAGAGGTATGAGACTTGCCAAGGAGGATAGTATGACAGTTGATGGAGCCATACTAACTGCAAATATTCATGGTGACAAATTTTAGTGTAACACCTATTAAAAGAGGACACATTGGCTGTCATGGACTCTAATAAACATTGAAGAAAAGACTTAAGCCAGCAGGTACAATACATGAGGGGAATGAAAAATAAGGCCCTCTCGTCAGGTTATGGCATGCTCCTAAATGGAATGCAAGTAAATTAGCAGAATGGGACACCTAAATTGACATGCAAGAAAGAGTTTTGATCTCTGACGAAGGGCTGAAGAGACCGACTCTAACATTGGCTCCAATGGGGATGGCAGCTCCTAGGAGGTGCCAAGAACGACATATCTCTGGATGAGCTAGACAGTGCCTTCATCCATTGGGCTATGGAGTCCATTATTTTGACAAAGAAACACAAGACTTCGTGACTTATTTATTGACTAAAAACTTGACTCAACTCAACTCAATGATGCAACTAGACTGAATGAAAAACTGAATCGACAAACTGAACTCAAAACTGAAATTTTTCTTCAGAATTATAGCCTTCACTTTGGGCCCTAGACTGAAGAAAATATTCCATTACACACTTGCAAGGAAACTTAAATTAAATGGTATGTACAGTGACAATGTGGATAGCAGAAATAACTCAAAAATGATACCTCTTGAGCAACCGACCATTGACCGACCCTCCAGGACATTCTTCCCCATTCATCTCCTTCAGAAGAAAGGCATTTTGACCACGATATGCAACAATTTTGAAAGGACCTTTCCACGGATTTTCGAACTTACCATGTGTACCCTTGTCCTCCTTCCTTGCATCCCACTTTAGCACCACTTCCTCTAATTGGAATCCATCTGGCTTCGCTTTTCTGTCATATATTTTCTTAATCTTCTCCTGCAACTTGGATGTGTTTTGGAAAACCTCTTCTCGCGTCTGCTGCAAATAGACCATTTGATTTAATCTTCGCTGCATGGGATCTTCCTCACTTCCAGCCTCCTAAAGAAGTTTGACTACCGGAGCTGCTAGAGAGGTAGGAAACACTGTATAAACTCCATAAACAAGCTCAAATGGCGACATACCAATGGATTTCTTTTGGATGACCCGATTTGCCCAAAGTGCATTGACCAACTTCTTATGCCAACTCCTCTTGTTAACTTCCAACAACTTTTTGATGATGTTGACTAAAGATTTATTAGATGACTCCGCCAAACCATTGCCTTGTGGATGATAAGCGGTTGAGTGACCCAAAATGATTTTATACTTGTTACAAAACCCAATCATCCTCTTCGATTTGAAAGCTTCTGCGTTATCAGTGATTAACTTATTCAGGGAACCAAAATGAGACAAGATATAATTCTAAAGGAATGAAATAATTATCGCATCTGTAGCTTGTCTAGTGGGAATTGCTTCAATCCATTTCATGAAATAATCTGTTGCCGTGAGAATCCATCGATGCTAACCTAAAGAAGTGGGATGAATTTCACCAATGAAATCCAACCCCCACTGCTGAAAAGGGGCACTCACCTCAATGGGCTTAAGCGGCAAAGGCTGTAATTTCTGTCTTCCTTCAAAAATCTGACATTGATGACAACTCTTGACCACTTTATATACATCAGCAAACAATGTTGGCCCATAGTATCCTGCACAGAGAATTTTTTTTTCCGTTGTTTTCCAAAAGAGGTGACCGCCACAATCTCCTTTATGGAAATCCTCCATGACTTGTTGTGCTTCTCCTTCCACCAAACAACTCAATAAAACACCACCGGGATCTTTCCAATAAAGTGCATAATTTAAAATACAAAACTTTGCAGCCTTCAATTTGAGAGTTCTACCTTTGTTTCTAGCCATACCGGGTGATGGTGACAAATTTTGTAGCACATATATGATATCTGAATACCATGGGGAAAGAAAAAACATTTCGGATACCTGAATTGACGAACCTTCCTCAGTTTCATCGGACATAGCAGCGATCAGATTTATGTCTAAGGCATGCAAGTTTGTTTCAGCCATTAAATTTTCCAATCCCTGACCTTTAACGAGCTTGGTGGGCTTTATCTCCACATCATACTCAAACAAGGCTGCAATCCACTTGCCTCATCTTCCTTCCGGATTGGTCTGCACTAAAACATCCTTAACAATAGCGTTAGGAACATAAGCCAAAATATGAGAATGCAAAATGTATACCCGAAAATCTTTCAATGCCTTCACAAGTGCAAGAGCTTTCTTTTCAATGATGTTGTACTTCAAAACTGCGTCTCTTATAGTTCAGCTAAAAAAAGCAATTGGTCTTTCATAGTCATCTCTCTTCTGCATTAAGATAGCTGCCATTGTATGCTCTGAGGCAAAAGAAAACAATATAAAATCCTGAGTGTAGTCCAGGCTGATTAGAACATGAGGTGAAGAAAGAGCTAATTTGACTAAGTTGAAAGACTTAACAGCCTCTTCCGTCCATGTCACTTGGCTGTCCTTCTTAAGCATGTTTGTAATCTCTCTTAGATGTTCAGCAAGATTAGGAACAAAGCGGCGCAGAAAATTCATCTTACCATTAAACGATTGAATCTCCTTCTTATTGCGGGGCAGGTCAATTTATTGAATCACTTCCACACGTGCTGGATCAATACGAATGCCATCTTTTGATATGATGTGCCCAAGTAGTTTTTCCTCATCCATGGCAAACATGCTCTTCTTTGGATTCAACGAGACACCATACTTTTTGCACTTTTCAAAGACAATTTTCAAATGATGCAAGTGTTCTTCATCTGATTCGGAAAACACGGTCAGATCATCAAGGTACACAACCAAAAAGATATCCTTCTCATTTGCGAAAGCCAAGTCCATTGCTCGCTGAAAAGTGGCACCCGTGTTCTTCAAACCGAAAAGCATTTTGGCATAATCAAAGGTTGCCCATAGAGTGGTGAACGTTGTTTTGTCTCGGTCATCTTCATGGACCAAAATTTGGTTATATCCAGAATAACCATCGAGTAGTGACACCCGAGATGCTCCAACTACTCGCTGAAGTATATGATCCATTTTGGGCAGTGGGTAATTGTCCTTCAATGAAACTTTATTTAGATTTCTAAAATCAATGCAAAAGTGAGTCTCACCTATTTTCTTTCGTACAAGCACCAAATTAGAGATCCAATCAGAAAAACGGATGGGGACAATGATTCCTGATTTGTACAACCTGTTTATCTCCTTCTTAATTGATGGCAGCAATTTTGGATTGAGTCTTCTCAACTTTTGTCTGAAAGGTTTTTGATTAGGCTTGATAGGGATGGTATGCTGAATTATATTGGTATCATATGTCTTTAAATCAGAATAATCCCAAGCAAACACATCAGCAAAAGATGACAACAAACTAATATATTTGGCTTTTACCTTTGGTGGCAATGCTTTCGACAACTTTACCATCTTTGGATTGGCCGTTGTTCCGATATTGACCTCTTCAACACCCTTCTTTGTTGGCTGCAATGTTGGCTTGCGGGCTACGTCATCTTGATCAAAGAGCTCTTCTAAAGGTATCAAGCCTTTAGGAATGATGTTATCCTTTAACTGCAACACTTCCATTTGATTGATCTGCACATCATCTTTACCATCATCATGTTCTACATCAATTGAGGTATCTTTGAACTTACCTTTGTTTTGAAGAAAATCATCAATTTCCTCATCATCTTGGAAAACTTGCCAATATCTCTAATTATCTAGGACAGTCGGACGATGCTTGACATGGATTTCAAATTTATTACTAGAGTTCACAGGAATCGTCAAATTACTTGCTACCTTAGCAAGTGCATCAGTAATGCCATTTTGAATGCGAGGCACACACGTCAAGGTATAATCTGAAAACAATTTCAGGATGTCTAGAACATCATTTCGATAAGCTCGCATCCAAGGATGTTTTGCTTGATACTCACCTTTAACTTGCTTTATCACCAACTCGGAGTCGCCATATACTGCAATCCTCTTAGCATTGAGCTTCATTAGAATTTTTAGGCCAGCAATCAACGCTTCATACTCAGCTTCATTATTTGAACAATCAAAAGCAAGCTTGTAAGAACATACCCACACATTACTAGGCACTTTGTTCAAGGCGGAGAGAGGAATGCGTACCCAAATTTCGATTCCAGCACCGTCATTTCCCAGTGCACCATCAAAATCCATGGTCCATAGGCCCTCTTCCTCTTCTTCTAAGTGCTCAAACTCTGTTACCTCTGTTTTTGCTACTTTTTGTCCATTATTTCTAGCTGATTGCTCAATGTTATTCTGTTGTTCGTGTCCCTCTTTATTTAAAACTTCTCTAAAATTTTCTACTATCTCTGGAATATTATCTGCTACAACTAATTGACTATCAATATCATTGAAACTATCCCAATATAAAACAAAAGACTAAAGATCTGTATGTACATAATTAATCGGTTGATTAATTGGTTTGTCCTTACTTGTAATCATGTATTTCATTTCTTGTTCCTGGTACAATTTTCTCATTTGGCCAAACATAGGAATCGTTGCATAGGAGAAATCTAGTTGTAATGTTCCTTTCAACTTCACTCCCCAAGATCGGGAAAGAAGCATACCAAACCTAGGAGGAATGTCTGCCACAACAACATCCATCAAAACATTCTTCGTGGGAATCTGATCCAAAGTTACGACCAAGTCTTTAATAAGCCCAATACATCTCACTCTGTTGGAATCAATGAAAAGAGATCATGGCATCTCCTTGTGACATCCAAACCCAACTTCTCCAGGATAGCTTTCGACATAAGATTGTGTGAAGCACCCAAATCAAACATGGCATTATGTAACACAAATTCATGCAATCTCAAACTGATATAAAAAGGTGGCACATTGTTGTCCGGAGACTCACTATTCAATGCTGGTCCAAACATCAGCTCGAGTTGATCATCTTCCACACTCACCATATCGAACATTGCATCAAAATTCAAAACTTTAGAGACTTGACCTCTATAATCGTTGTTCCTCATTAGTTCAGTCGAAGGAATGGAAACCTTTAATTTAGAAATTTCATTTTCTAAACTAAACGTTGAGGGCCTTCTACCTCTTTGGCTGGAACCTCTTTTCTTTCAGCTTTATCCTTTGGAACTGTAGGTTGATTCGACTTTTCTACTGATGGTGACTTGCTGATATTGGGATCAACTACCTCTTTCCCTTTCCTTTGTGTATCAGGTGACTCGTTCTTGGATGCTGAAGTTTCTTTTCTCTTCGGGATTGGGTTGATGGGTACATTTCTGTTTCTAAGTGAATACTGGTGCTGTTGTGCAGACAAAGCGTTCATATAGCCTCTTTGGTACTCATCTGATTCTTCTTCAAGAGCGGTATCATTAGCCAAAATATAATCCTCATCCTTCTGTACGGCTGAATTTCCTGCATACTCATCATCCTCAGTGATAAAGGTGGGCATATCACCAGGAGTAAAGTGATTTTCCTCTCCTAGTACGTTGTCTTCATCGTCAGATTCGGGACAAACAAAATTCTGCTGAAGAGGTGTCTTTACTTGCTGCTGTTGTGATGTCGGTTCTTGTGCTCACTGCTCACATTGTTTGATCCTGTATTGTGGCTGCTGCTAGCCATGGAAATTGGGATTTCGAATCTGCGGTTCAGGCTTGTCAAGTGGTAATATTTCAATCATTTTTTCTACCTTGTAGAGTACTTGATCTGATGTAGAAGCTTATTCTTTTATTGAAACTCTCTTCTCGGCCTTCAATCTACCTCTTTTGTCATTCAAATTAGCTTCAACACTAACAACAATTTTTTGCATCTCCTCTGAGGTAGGCGGATCTCTCTCTCGCAATTAATACGCCGTATCAGGATCAAAACCATCCGGGAACTTAAGTAAATCTGACTTTTTAGATGGCCTTAAATCATCAAGAATTGCATTGTAAACCATATTGAATCTATTACAGTAGTCTTGCATGGACTCACCGACATTTTGCTTGATCTTGGTATACTCGGAAGTGATTTGAAGAGGATATTTCTTAACCTGCCAATGATCCAAAAATTGTTTTTGAAGCTCTTATAATGTAGGAATACTTCTAGCTTCCAAAGCTCTGAACCATTTTCTTACCTCCCCGCCAAAAGTTTGCATAAAGAGTCTCATTGTTACATTTTCTTCATCAATTTCATACTGCTCAAAGAAATCCGACATTTTGTCGACATGCTGTTGAGCCGGACCACTTTGAGGAGTGCCATCGAACAATGAAATCTTGCTCTAATAATCTATTGCCATGTCATCCAACACTTGAGGCAGTGCAAGAGGAGAAAATCGAGCAGCCATCGCTCTTGGTGGATTTGCAATCGGCCTTGGAGATGTTGGGGGAGTAGGTGCAGCTAAGGTGTGAGGTGTATGAGGAGTTTTGTGCAGAGGAGATGTAGTTTTAGGCGTGGAAACAATGGATGAAGGCGAATTGACTGCAGACTTTTGATCAGAAATAATAGGTTGCATAGGGATGGTGGGAATGAAAGGCAGTTCAGTAGGATTTCTAGAGGTGGATGCCGTGATGGACAATCCAATGGTAGCAAATTCAGTTTCTAGAAAATCAATGATATTTGTAACCTCAATTGTAGTTTGGAGCTATCTTAAAATGAAATTCTCAATAGACTTATTAGACTTTTCAATTTCAAGAGCTGTAGCGAAATCAGGATTTGGAACTATAGAATCAAGAGCACTTTCAGACTTGGTTTTAAACAATGACAGTTCAAAATTTTCATCAAAAGAAAGTTCTTCAAGACATTCAAAAATTGCAGGACATGAACAAGATTTAATCATGGGAGTCACAGAGCTTTCTTGATGAAGGAGTCTTGGAATAAAATTGGGATTTTCGTAGACAGGAGGCGGATTCGAATCTGGATTAGCTCTGGTATGTCTTCTTAAAGCCAGTCTTCTTTGTCAAAAGAAAAAAGGAACATAAACAACTTTCTCAGCCTATGAATTTGTAAGATGATCATCCACAGCTTAGAATCATCAAATGTATTGGGGTGTTTTCAAGTTAGAGTTCCCGGCAATGAGACTAGACCGGAGATTGACTGAAGTAGCGTTTATCTACTTGCGCTAATGCAAAGAAAAAGCGTTTCGAAGGATACCTGGATAATCTTCAGACTCCATCTGTAGTTTCAAAATGAAGAATACTAACACACAACCAACATCTTCCCCAATACGGTCGCCACTATGTTATAGCCTAGATTTTCCTCAGGCTGAAAAGGCAAGGTTCTAGGTCCACATCAAACCACGCTCAGCCTCGTAGCTAGCCCTACGAGGATAGGAGAGGGCTCTCTCCGTGTCAATCTCGGCAAAGATATTCGATGGGGCTCGAGATGACTAAAATATAAGTTAATGTTAGGCTATATATAAAGTACGAGGGTTCGATTTGAGTTTTTAGGAGTTTTTATGTTGAAACAGGGAAAGGCAAATTTGGGCTTGGGGATTGAGGCACAGTTATTTGCAGAGATATGAATGGGGCAAGGAAGGCGATCGTATTGATGCTTTTAATGGGAATGAATGGGTAGATCAGACTGGTGAGGAGCTAAGGAGAGCAAGAAGGTTTCAAGGATTCAGTTTAAACAGGTGAAAACATTGTAAATCAAACAAATTTAAAGGCAGAGCATAACAATCTATGGATTCTACCTTAACACTTCATTTGTTCAATCACAGAAGATGAGAGAAGGAAAATGATACACGTAACAACTTACAATTACTGAGAGAAGCGCACCATCAAAACATAAAGCCACATGGATCCCAAACAGTGCTACAAAACCCTGGTCTTTCCTTAGCCAAAATGTAGAGAAAATATGTACAATAGTATGCCAAAGCAATCCCAAATGTCCAACCTTGAAAATGACTAAGAGAATACATGATATAGGCTATCCCAACCCATTCCCTTGCCTCTAGGGGTTGAGCTCATCATTCAAGGAGCTGATCCAACCGATTCTAAACCAAGTACTGAAAACTAGGCAATCAAAACAACTTGCCTCTATATGTTAGGAAATTGATTCATTCATTTAATTTTCACTTTTTAGTGAATGAATCATATAGACCAAGAAAATAAGTGCCAAAATTACATCATGTTTACCCAATTACATCAATATAGATAAAAAATTACATCAAGAATCAAAATTAGTCATACTGGCCGAATTTTTGAGCTGGAAGGTGAAAAATTGGGCAAAAATCCCCTGTGCACCGCGCCAAAATCTCTGTGCATCGCGCCACTTTGAGGCTAAGTTTGAGGCACTTGTTGAAGTCCCAACTGAGCCCAAGTGTGCTTGTTGGAAATCCCTTCCTATCTACTTTCTAACCCAAGTGGAATTTTCCTACTTGGTGTCCATTTTCCCCTCCAAAAGTGCATTCTCCCAAGACTGCTTCCTGTGTGTCAAAATAGGGGCAGTGAGGTCATTTTTTTCATTTGTTTGACCTTTTGGGGATCCAAAACTTGATGAAATCCTTAGGTAATCCATGAGCATACATAAATTTCCATAACAAACCCAAAAATATAAACTTTTTGATATTTGGAGCTCCCTAGGAGAAGCGCGCGCCACATGGTGCGACACATAGGGAGAAAAAGCCTATTTTTTGCCCCAAAAATTTCAAAATGCAAAAATGTGCTCCAAATTCCTTGAAATTTGGGTTGTACCTTTTTCATCACATGTCATGCTGGGTCAAAGAGGCCTCAGCCAAGATTCGAAGCCGATATTTCTCTTTTTGCCTCTTTTGTCATTTTGTCACCTTCCTCAATTTCGCCTTTAGGGTCCTGATCCAAGCCTTGAAACTCATATTGGGTGCCCTGTAATGAACAACCATATGCCTCAATAATGCATTGTCCTTGTCAGCCTTTTCCAGCAGCCTCTCCAGGTGGATGTTGATTCTCTCAAGCCAAGACTCACGGTCATCATTAATCACTTGCTCCAATGAAGTGAGCTCAATCCTCCTTTGTTGGGAAGCTTGGCGATTCTCATGGATGTTTTGCAACTCCATGATCTCCTGCTGGTCTTCAAGCTGCTTTTTCCTCTGCTCTAAGTATTTGAAGATCCACTTAGCCTCTCCAAGTTGAGGGATAAGGCATTAATCTCGATCTGCTGCTCCTGAATGACCTCTCTAAGATGTGCACTTTGCGGGCCCCTGTCGGTATCATCATCCTGAATGAGAATGAAGTCAGTCTCTTGCTCACTTGAACGCCCCTCCTCCTACATAGGCCTCTTACCTCGGTCCTATACCTGCACTTGTGCTACTGATGACGGAAACGAGACCCCTTCCACCCCAGGTGGAGATAATACTCGTCGTGTTGTTGCAAACAATCCCCTCATGCCTCTCTGGTAAGTGAAATATGTCGGCGCAATGGTAGTCTCTGCCTCCTGACCTCCATGCTGCTGTGAAGGTTCACCTGGATCGTGAACCACCTCCTAATGAGCCGCTGAAGCTGTGAAAAACTCACCGGATATGAAGTCCTCCCATGTGATACCCTGCAGGCCAAGCTGATGTACAACAATGATCTTGATGAGTGCATAATGATAAATGTTGTTGTGCTGGACTCTTCCTCCGCACAAGAATGGTCATCCTCTTGATGTTTTGATACATAAAATATGGAATGTTCATGAATTTCACTCTTGTGAAATGCATCAATAGCTTGATATGGTATGCATAGAGGCGCAAGAATCAACCTTCACAATTGAAGTATCTAATGATGAGCCTCATCAAGAGTGCATAATATTCCTTCAGAAACTAAAATGGGAATACTCTCTTGAGCTGCCTCAAATAGCTAGGCCTGATGTAAGGTTCATAATATGATCTATCCAGCTGCTACCCCTTGTTCCACTCTTTCCCTATGTTCGGTATCTCGGTGGCCTGAGAGATGGTCTCTGGTGTCAAGGTAAAGCCTACTCCAGCAAGATTAACATGATCATCATGCAAATGTAAAACAAATAACCGCACTAACTCCTGATGATGCTGAATTTGAGTGATCATCTCATCATATTGAAAGCATGACATCTATTGAAAGTATGTCATCGCAATCGGGCAGGCCTGCAATTGAGTTAAGGAAGTAGGCTCTTCTCTGACATGTCTACCACCCTTTCGCGGCCTTCTCGGCACATTAAGCTCAGTGGATGAGTCACTTTGAGTTTCTACTTCATATTCAGATGAATGACCCGACGACATCACTATTGATATACAAACTGCCTTGAATGACTACTGATGTATGAAACTGCTGTTAAGATGTGTTGAAATCTGCCACCAAGGGAAAATGTAACCAGGGAGTGTTAGGAAAGGGAATGATATGAAGGAATGAGGGACTTATGGGGAATTATGTTTAGGAGCATGTAGGAGGGTTTGGGAAATGTATATGAGGTAAGGTTTTGGGGTTTTTAGATTTAAGAATGGGTAGAAGGGAATTGGCGATAGGGATGTAATAATTTTTAGGGGGTAGGAAGCAATAAGATTTGGGGACAAATGGAGTCAAGGGGAGAAGAAAATGATGGAAAAAGGAGCTTGGTGACAAACAATTTCTCTTAAAACCCTAATAGAAATTGGCTTGATGACTTTGATAGGTAAGGTTTCAGATTTTTATTGCAACCTTTATCAGCCAAAAATCATCATCATAGTAGCATGAAATGGATGGAACGTTGATTAACAACCCTACTTGGCAAATCCAAAAGATTTGATGGTAATTCGGGCAATTGTGGTGTGTGCGCCACGCCAAGAACCCAGTGCGTAGCACTCTTTTGGTGCGCCGTGACAGTGAAAAATTTCACTGTGATGCTGCCCTCTGTGCACCGCGCTCAATGTGTGCGCCGTGACCTCTTGTTGGTGCGCCACGTGGCCTTTCAAGAAGTAGTTTGGCTCTTCAAATGAAAAATTTGCTCCTCCACATCTCCACTTGACCTCCTTTGGCCCCTTAACCCAGCAAAATTCATTTCAAATGACGAACAAGACTCAATGAGTTGATTGGATGAAGCGGTGATGAATTTTTGAGTGGGAGGTCCTGTGTGTCGTGCACAAACCCAGCGCGCCACATCGTATGGGTGCGCCGGACCTATGAAAAAACACACTGTGTGTTGTGGCTCTATGTGCCATGCTCAATGGGTGCACCACGCCTGCCCAACTTCAACCAAATCGACTCAAATCGTGTGCTAGCTCACCAAATTCCCCTTGGAGTGTTTTCTCTTAGTGTTTGGAATTCAAAATGACTTTGAATCTCTTGGGAATTTGTTATAAATACATGGGAGACATGGGTTTGATTTTTGGTTCTCCAAAACCCATTTTATAATGTTTTATTTTTGGCACTTTTCACAATTTAATGTAACTCTGTATTCACATTTCTTTTTGAATTTTGGACTAAAATGATAGTATTTTTGGTAAATTTTTACAGGGGTAACTGACATGGAATTTGGCTAAGGATACCAGGGCTGCACCTGGAGAACTGAATAATCGAAAAACTTTTAAAAATATTACACAAACACAAAATATTGACTTTTCTTCAAAACAGAGTTTTGAAGAATAGTCATAATCCATCAATGTGACAATGAAACTTGCAAAGCAAAACATGTGTAGAGCCTCCCTTTGGCCTGCTGACCTTATGGACACTTTAATGACTCAACTTGTGTAACCCTAGACCTATGATGTATATGACTCTTTACCTATTAAAAGAGGACACATTTGTTGTCATGGAATCTAATAAACGTTGAAGAAAAGACCTAAGCCAACAGGTACAATACATGAGGGGAATGAAAAATAAGGCCCTCTCGTCAGGTTATGGCATGCTCCTAAATGGAATGCAAATGAATGAGTAGAATGGGACACCTAAAATGTCATGCAAGAAATATTTTTGATCTCTGACGAAGGGCTGAACAAACCGACTCTAACATGATGCGTCTCACCTGTTACACACAAAGGGTGCAATGCATACTGAAAAGCCCTTTTGTAGGGTGCAATGAGTGAGAGAAAACAAATGGCAGAGGTAGTTTACTAGGTGGAAACTCAGAGAATCTTGTAGAGACTACTCATATGACACTTGCCTCTTTGAATTCGCCCAAGGATGAGTAAGAGATCATGAAATCTACAAGTGGAACCAAGAACTATTAGTGAAACGACACTAATCAAAAACCCAGAAGCTGACTCACCCCCTACAAATATCTATATATGGATCCCTCCTCCTAGAGATCCAGAGGCTAAAATTCTGTATTTTGTAAGAAAGTGTTGTTGGTTTCTCTGTGAGGTGAAGAGGGCTTTCATGCTAGGAGGATGGCACTGGATTAGATAGCTGGGTTGTAATCCTCTCTTCTACTTATATCAATAAAGTTATTTGAGTTTTCCTCCATGTACTTGCTTATTTCTGAATCTTGTATTTGTGTATGCATTTGTATGGTTAATGTACATCTAATTCTACATTGGTTATGGTATCATAGATCTCTATGCTTTGATGCTATTTTGCTACTTTGCCTCTACAGGTGTTATTTGAAGCGAGACAAGTGAGAAAGGAGTGGCAAAGCTCTATCAAAGGAGAGAGAAAACAAGCAAGGAGCCAAGAGAAAGACTAAGGTTGGTGCTCCCTGTTTCTCTCTCATCTATCTCCCATAAAGGAAAACACAAGTTACTTTGAATTGTTTGTTTCCAAGATAGCTACCCGTATTAGTGGGACTAGCAGATCTGAATAGACACTAGTTTTCCTGGAAACAAGTAGGCCCTCTTAAGTGGTTCTAACCTAAGGAAATATTCCATAGAATGTCTTGTTAGTGGCTAGACCCACTATGGGGCTAAAGAATTTATTTGTGTCCGCACTTAGAATTTCACTTCACCACAGGATGTGACTGTAATGTTCCACTATTGGAACTACTGGTTGGACATGTATGTATTGTATGAATGGAACTTACACTTCTTTATATAATAAGAGCCAACACGTTTGAGGGATATGTTGTATTGTATTCTATGCTATCTGGTTTACTCTAAATGATATATGTATTGGTCTTCTGATGCATGCATGTATGGAGTATTCTGTATAAGTATGTACGAATCTTTCTAAAATCTGTTGTTGGTTTAACCATCACTTTGGATTGCTTTCTAACCTTATTTCTAGCTTGTGATGCATCTTTGCTCATGTGTTTCTTTCCAAGACGAGTACTATTATAGGTTGCCAAGGGGTGCACTCACCTCAATGCCCATGTGTTGGAACCTCTCATGAACCTTCCTTGACTCACTACAGTTGTCACACCCTTGCTACCGCCATAGTTATCTTACCTGCCTATGTGTGAAATCACGGTCAAGGCGTTACCATATGACCCACTCCTAGGACTCCTACGCCAAACTCTCTAAGGTCTAATTGGGACTTCTTACTATGGAGATCTGTTGGTGGTTCCAACACCATCAACACTTATTGCGCTAGAAGGAGGGCCAAATGACAAGTTGTGCCCTCTCATTCGGTTTTGAACCTTTGCATATATTTCATGGATTCTTCCACTCTTCTCCCTCTGTGATGTTTTTCGAATCATCAAGATGTCACCATCACGAGGGAATTTTTCGATCACTTATCCACTTACACATATGATGGTGAGGGTGAAGTGGCCTCGCCTATGTAATTGCATGACTTTCTTTCCATGCTTCATGAGGAAGATGGGTGTTTTGACGAATAGGCCAGCTTGTTTCTTGCATACACACTTCGTGAATCTCCACTTTGATGGTTGTTCAACCTACTAGCTAATAGTGTGCACTTAGTTGAGCACTTCTATACTCTCATTGAAGACACTTTATATCATTTTGATCTAGACCATATTGACCAAAAAATGTTCAACAATGGAAGGCTCCACACGAATTGATTATGGATTTTTGGCAGCGCTTCTGTGACTTGCAGTTTCAAGCTTCAAGGAGCTATATAAAAGTTTTCTATCTTTGGGACCAATTCAAGTATTTCCTTAAGAAATATTCTCGTCCCAAGAAGAAGTTTGAAATAAAGCCTCACTCAACATTCTTCAGTGAGGGAGTTACGTAATCTCAGATGGCTTCAGTCACTATCATGAGTGATTGTCTGCCATCCCCTCATCAAATAGCTCCACCACTGTCAAGTGATGTTGAGGATCATGCTGAAACACTTGTTCAACTTTGGCATCCTCCCAACATCACTTCGCTTGATTTTCGATCGGATTTTGTTTTGAGTCCATCGAGTTGTCATATGAATTATGTTCCACAACCTACATGTTTGCACTCTATTGTTCCTCTGGATGAAACTGTATTGTGTTCTTCCATTCCAAACTCTACACTTGTTGTGAACAAGGAACAAGCCATTGACGTAGTTGGTGTTGCACAACCAACATGCACCATCATTCATGAAGAGTATGAGTGGGATCTTCAGCATCAACACTCAACAAAGGATGACTCCCTTCCATTCAAGCCTCCTTCGGTATTTCCTCACATCTTTGATGAACTTGCCATCCATGATTTTTCATGTCTATCTTCATCCATGGATGCACCCATTGTTAATCACTCATAGGACACATCGGATGTTGGTCCATCATTCGACAACAGAGAGGATAAGTTATTCATTGAAAATCGACTTAATATTTCATCTGCCTTTTTCGGAAACAGAGAGGATGAGTTTTTGCACATTTCATCTACCCCTTTGTGTGATTCATCTAATCATGAGGATGCTGATGAAATCATTGATTTTTTTTATCGTGGATTTCATTATCCTTTTACTCCCATATTCAATCATGACCATGACTCTATCGTAGTTGATCTTTCAAAGCCACTAGTTTATGATGATCTACATGATGATTAAGTTGAAACACCCAATATTGTCGAGGCACTTCAGCCCAAGATGATGGTTATGTCAAGCCCTCACTCTCTCGGGGTTAGTCTCACTTCCTATTAGGGAATGTTTTAATAACCCAAGCCTCCTCTTCAGTCATCTGTATGCATTGAAGATCCATCTCACACATAGATCATACTTCCTCCACTCAAACTACATGATCCTATTTCTTATGCATTGGAGGAATCTTACATTGCAAGCACACGTGCACGATGCAAGTTGTCCTTGTTTCTTTCGTTTTCTTGCATGTCACAGTCAAGTGTGTCCTTATGCTTCAAAGTTGCACATAGTGTCACACACCTTCATGATAAGTCCACAGACTGCTCATCATGTACTTGTACTCACTTATGTCATGTGGGAACTTTGAAACATGAAATATGGTTGTCTTCATTGTTATATATTTCTTGCTTGCTGGTTTGTGTAACTGAGTTCACGGTCCATGCCTTCACCAACATGGGTCAACCAATGTGTCGGTGGCTACATTGGAAATATCACTTCATGTGATTATGCCCTTGCACCATTAGCTTCGGAGTAGGCATAGTGTTTTTCTTTCAGTCATTTTGCTTGCATGCTTGTTTTCTCACTTACTTTGTTTGGTTGTTTGTTTGCTTAGTTGTTTTCTTACTTGATTTTCTTTCACTTTTGCTTCTGCTTTTTCTTTGTTTTTTTTTGTTAGTTCGCTTGTTTCATTTGTAGGTTAGATTTGCATGAAACCATGTGTGACTCTTGATACGAGTTCGATAAATTACAAGAGGACTTGTACAACTATCACTACTTGGTTATCTGTCATCTTGCCTCCATATGAAGAACTTGTTATTTTTAGTCCATGATATGTCAAAGGAAAATACATACTACTCAAAGTGAACCTTATTGAAAACACAATGCTTGCGTGCTAACTAGTGTCACCTACTCTAGTTGATTTTTTTGGGTTATCCCTTGTCAGCTCAGTCAAGTAGAGTAAGATGAGGGGGAAAACCTTAATAAGCATGTCAGGGGTATAATAAATTACTTCTCTGCTGAAACAACCTCTTCTACTCTCAATAAGTCAGGATCCTTCTTTCACCTCTGAAATGAATAAGTGTTATGCACAGTTGAAAAATGAAAAAAAAATGAAAACTAAGAAAAATGAAAAATGAATAAGGCAAAAGAAGAGAAATTCTTCCTATGGAGAGAGGTGATGCAAGTAACTCCACCCAAGTACTGACTAGGCTTGCTGGAAACGAATCCATGCTTACATTTCTATGCGACTTCATCGAGGTACTATCCAGTCCTGCTGGCAGCGGAGCAACACCAGAGATGAAACTAAGATTCTGGCGACTATATTTCTTATGCACCCATATACCCATCAACCCCAATCAAAACAACTGTGTTTCCTTGAATTATAATGTGTGTCAATCAACCAAGAGCTTAGCAGATGTTGCATCTTACAATCAATCTAGATTGAAGCTAAGATGAGATGAGAACTGAACAATACTTCCAGAGGTGTTAGACTTGCTTTTCATGAACAAGGTCCATTCAGAGAGTTGGAGTTCTACCAGTCTATCGCCAAGTGTTGTTGCAACTACAACCACCATCCAAAATTTTTCCTTAGCTTCGTTTGGAGCCTCCCTACCAACTTTCCATAGCATCTTGTCTTGCTTTGTCAAGTACAAAAGCTTCAATGTTTTTCTTGCACAAAGGCAGCCCGCCGATTGTAGTTTGATTCATTCCCCTCACAGACTATTCATCCAAACTTCTTCTAGCTACAGGCTGAGTAGCTCCCCAAAGAAATTGCATGTTTTTGGAGATAAACTAGCCTTCCCTCTAGAAATTTTTCAATCATGTCTGCTAGCCTGCTAGGCTCCATAATTGCGCAATTCTGCCAGCCAACCCTCATAGTGAAAATTGTGCAATTTTCCCTAGCAGGGCTGCTCAGCCCATAATTTGGAAAAATATGGGCAGTAGTAATTTACTCTTACCAGAAATTGTGCAAATCTCTTGGGCATCCATCCCAACTCCCGGCCAAAAATGCGCATTTCCTTCAAGCAGTTGAGCAGCTTCATGCATGAGTTGTTGCATTAACCAGTTCCACTTGGGTCCAACGAAACTTGACTTGCATGCATGGATTTCTTTTTCCTGGAAGAGTAAAAGTAACATGAAAAAGGCATCCCATGATTCAGGGAGCTATTTTTAGCAGCTAGAGGTTACATGTGAAGTTCATTTAGGAACTTTCTTCTAAGTTTTGTTTTTTCCTAGATTTGTGGCATGCACATCATGAGATCAAAACTTATTTATTCAATGCATTAGGGCTCATTATTTCACATCGATCTTGGAGCTCTGAGATCCCACAACACATCCAGGACTCTTTGACACATCCAACTCAGCTATTCATGGTTAAGTGGCCTTAACTTCTCTTTTTCAGCATTTATGTCGCTTTTTATGTTTTCGCTTGTGAGAGTGTTGTTTTCTTGATTTCTCTAAATGCTCGATGTTGTTTACATCTATACTAGCCTGCCCTGGAACCTTTTCATTTTTTGTTGCTATCTCACTGTTGTCGTATGCATGAAGTTGTTTTGCATGAAAGGTGTCTGATTCGGTGGCTCGCTTCACCCACATGCATGTTGATCTGTTTACTAAATATTTCATTCATGTTTTCATGCACTTTCAATCACATCTACTTTCACTTAGTGTCACCATGCATTCACTTTCATATTTGCTTTTAGTTGCCCGTTGGCGAGTTTGGCCAACCTTGGCCTGGTCTCCGCCTTCACAGAGAAGACATTGCATAATCTGAGGAAGGAAGGCTTTTCCTTCCTCTCCAGAAATGCGCATTTCTTCCTAGGCACTATCCTCAAGGAAATTTTTGTGCATTTCTAACGGACAGTGACTGTTGACCTAGGAAATTGCACAATGCAGTCACTCCCAGCTAGAATTGTGCATTATGCAAACCCAACAGCCAGCAACCACTTTGGATTGCACATTGCGTAGAACCAACAGAAATTCTTGCCTCCCAAACAACCCGGAATTCCTTTTGCGTAGTTCTGGCAGCCAACCACCTAGGTTCCCAGATGAAATTGCACAATCTTGCCTATCAGTTCCCCAAGTATGTGCTATGTCATTCCTCAAATTTTCTTTGGTTTTCGTTGACAGATTTCTTGACATGCATGTTTCTTGTCTCCATATATTTTAGGTGTTCATCCGATTCTTAGCAGTATAGGATCAATGACTTCTAAAAGAGCAAGATCAAAGGACACTGACAGAAATGCAGCTGGAGTAACAGTTGAGCACGTGCCCTCTAGTCTACCGATCTATGAAGATACCAAGTTGTTTCTAGACAAGGACATCAAATTGAAGTGGCAATAGGTTAATGAAGCATTTGCAGGCCCTTTTGAGGAATACTTTGAAGACCGTCAGGTGTATGTGAATATTCACAAGTTTGACTTGTACCAGATTTGATGCAGATACCCTGTGTTCCCATGCATGAACATGATACATTGGATCAACTCTCACACTAATCCTAAGACAATGACCTTGAGCAATGTCAGTGGGACGAAGCTTGCAACCTTCTAGGAAAGAGAGTATGATGAAATGTATCAAATGTGAGAGCCCATGACTATCATGAAAACTCCCTTCAGCTTACCCAATAGCAGTGCTAACTCCAGACACATTCTGAAGAACTAGGTAAAGGAGTCGGCTCGATTCAGGTTGACACCCAACCAGATCTACAAGACAAAGATATTGCAGAAGGTGTCTCAATATTTGATCATATTTTCATGTCCACTGTATGGAAAAGAAAGCACATAAACCTCCCCACATAGCTGGGTGATTGTGCTGGACCAACTGGCTAGAGAAGCAAAACCATGTAACTGGTCTAGCATGTTGGCCCATTAGCTGAAGGAACAAGTAACAAAGGATCAACAGTCACCCAGAGGTATGCATGTAGAGATTTACATGTCCACCTACATCTTAGATGTAATTTGTGCCTAATAGGAGTTCTTGGGCTTGGAGTGGGCATAGTCACTGGCAGAGACTGTTGTAAACACATATTTCAAGTTGTTGCCTGAATGCAACTTCATAGGAGAAATCACATGGTTGTCCGATAATTTTGTCACCCGATTTTACAAGATGATATTCGAAAAGGATCCACCCTGCATGTCAAAGGGTGCAATGGAGGTGTTGTTAGACATTGCTGATTGGTATGCCTCATGTATGACACCTTCATACAAATGTTTAGCACAGAGAAGCCTCCACATGTTGTACCAAAGTTTTCCTTGGACATACCTGTCATGAAGGAAGTATCTTATAACATCTCAGTAGGATTGACAACTAGAATGCACCGAAAGAAGAAGGCACCTTGGCCCATTGTTCCATTGTGGATTGGGTTATATGAGATCTGGAGTATCAAGCAAGTGGATGTCGAAGAAGAACATATGAAGAAGTATACATTCAACCTCTGAAGTTACAATCCGTATGACCCACATTACATTGTGAAGGATAACTACATGAGAGTTCAGTTCAACTGGATCCACGAAGCATTTCATTGGGCCCAAGAGGACCCATGGAGATATTGCTACAGTTTCTCTAGATCCAATGAACAGTTTTACATCGTTGTGGAGTGGTTAGTGAGGTAACATGAAGCATCATCATGGAGAACACCAGAACCAGCGACAACAATAGCAGTAGAGGCAAGCATGTCAGTGCGTGACAAGGGCAAAAGGAAGATTGTTGATCGCATGGAGGAAGAGAAAAGTTGCATGTTTTGACCAGATCTATTAGTATAGAAAGAAGATATGGCTATAGAGGCAAGGAGCCATCAGCACAACATGTGAATCACGTAGAGGTAGAGGGAAAAGAGAAAAATGGAAGAAGTAGAGAAGGAGTTGCATGAGCTAAGGGAGAAACTCCGAAACGAACAAGAGTTGCATAAATAGGAGAAGGAAGTGCAGTAGTAGCAGATACAACAGGGAGTGCAACCTATGCAAATAGATGAAACAATGCCCATGCAGGTACTTGACTTATGAGATTAGTTGGCATCAAGTAGATAGGATGAATTGTCACAGGATAAATACGTTGCTCATGAGATATAACAAGCACTCCAATAGTTGGATGTAGACATGGAGCAACAAGAGCTGGAGCAGAACACCGACCTCATGCCTCATCACCAAGAGGTTGACTTACCCACTTCACTACATCTAGATGATGAGAAAGTCTCAAATGACCAAGGAGGCACTAAGATCCTTGGTTCTCAGCAGGAAGGAGAGATGCACAACATCTCATTCAACGAATCTCGAATAGAGTTGTGTCGTCTTGCAGAGTGTCAAATCCAAAGGATCATAAATTTCTTGTGCAAGTTGAGGAATGAGTGATCGTGACTGATGTGTGAAAACATCCAGCATCCTTGGCTGATGCAACCAGAGTATATGTTGAAGCCACTACCTCAAGTGTTCACTTTTTGATACCTGAGAATGAGTGTATGGTGAAGGAACTATAGATGGCCAAGAAAGGAGGAGACTTGGTGACAACGTCCATCCGAGTTGAACTTAAGAAGGAAATACTAGATGAAGTATCGTCCATAAACATTGTGATGTGAGTGTTGTACTCCAAGTTTGGTACCATGCATAAGGTAGTCTTCCATCTCAATGGATGGCAGTAGTGATGTGCTAGAAGAGCATGTATCTTGACAAACTTGCATGCTATTGTTAATGACATGCAAACATGGACGATGAAATACAAGGGAGTCTCGTAGTTCATCACTAGCATATGAGCTTCCCATGCATGAGTATTCAAGAGTATGGATGATCTAGTTCACACACACGTGATCTAATCTATTGGGACTCTCACCAAGGCAAAGACAAAGAAACAGGTCCGACCAGAGCTTGACTCGTACTTTGATGAGTTGATGCGCATTTCCACTAGCCCAGACTTGCCCATCAGTGCAGACATATGCACAAGTATGTTGCTGGTCCGACCACATTGAAGGCAATGATGTGCATGCTTTCAGAAGAGTTGGATAGAGGAGCCCGAGCAATGTACCTAAATGTTATGGAGGCAAGAGTCAAGTTTTAGACAAATGTCATCACAGAACACACAGACACCATCAAGGAATACCAATCTTAGCATGAGTATGTTATTTTTGATCAGCATGAGAATGTTGAGGAGTTGGACTTCCATGGTTGTCTAAGTCAGAGTGATGTCTAGCTTGGCTTGCTTAATCCATTGTGTTTCACATGGGTACATGTGCATTGTAATGTAAATTCATTTCAAGTGTAAGTCAAGTTGTGATAGTTGGATGTAACAGTCATAGAGTAGATGAAGATTCATGAGGGTAGTTGAACTATTGTGAAGGGGAATGTGAAGGGTCACCCCATCATTTGTTATAAATAGTCCCTCATAACTCATTGTAAAGGCTTTTGGTAAACCAACCTTCTGATAAGACTATCTTGGGCAGAGCTTGGACAATGATGTAACGCGCCTGTTGAGATTTTCTGTTTGTAACAAAATAGGAAAAATCTCAGCTGATGACAACAATAGGGATTCAGTTCCTAGATTATCTCCAGGTTGTTGGGAGGTAGTTAATGCCTCCTATATTTGATGTGAGGGAGTTAATGAGCTGTTAGATTCTCTATGCTATATAACAAGCAGCCATTCGGATGGTTTGCTAAGAGTGTGAGAGGTTTTATGAGAATTTCTTGATGTAATCTCCAATTTGATTCATAAACTCATGATGTCTATGTTTGGTGGACGTAGCCCAGATTGGTTGGGTGAACCACGTGAATTCTTGTGTTTATGTGCTGCTGTGTGTTATATTGTTTGATTTGTTGTGCCTCTGAATTCCAACAATTGGTATCAGAGCACTGTTGGACGTCTGGCACAGCGGAGGAGGTCGTGTTATATCAAGTCCCGGAGTGCTGAAGGTGCTGCGCTAACGAGAGGAGGGGTGCGGACTGTGTTGTTGCCGGTGCAGACTGAGCTGCTTGTGCGTTTGCTATGTCTCCGTGTGAATGCTGGTGCGTTTGCTGTGCGTGGTGAGGAGCAGCCGCTGAGGTGAATGCTGGTGCGTTTGCTAGGCAGCCCTGGCATGGTGAGGAGTAGCGCGCTGATATACCTGGTGCGTTGTTAACCTGGTATGTTCTTTATTGGGTGCGCTGTTAATTCATGTGTGGATTGCATGCCTGGCATGTACATTTTTATAATAAATATCGTCGGCCTTTAGATATCGTATCAAATAAATATACCAGGGTCGTGTTTATCACCGCCCTTAACAGATAGCTCTGCCCCATCTTCAGAGATCCGAGGGACGTAGAAAGCGATGAAACATAGATGTAGTCTTAGCAGGGACTATGTTTTTGGACGGTTTGGATGAAAGAATTTTTTTTTTTTAAAAACATACAAGGCCTAAGGAGTACGTATTTATTTTAAAGTCATTAAACAATAAAAAGGGGAGTACGTCCTTAATTTAAAGCCATTAAACAAAAACAAAAAGGAGTACGTCATTATTTTCATGCCATTAAACAAAAATAGGAGTTATAAGGGATATTGAAGATTTTTTGAAAAGGACGTATATTAATTTTTTTTTTAGAAGTACATATGGCAGAAAGTTTTTTTTTTAAATAAGTGCAAAGGGTAGTTTTTTTTTTGTAAAGGCATAGGCGGTTTTTTCTTTGTTATATAAAAAACAAAGGCATAGGCAATTTTTTAAATTGTTGGTTGGATATTGGAGATTGTTGTGTTTTTTGTTGATATAAATGGCGAAAACTCAAAGTTCCCGGTTTGAAATTGAGAAATTTAATGGCAAGAATAATTTCGAGATCTGGAAGGTGAAAATGCATGACTTCCTTGTCCAACAAGGCATGGTAAAGGCATTGATGGGTAAATCCAAACAACCTTACAACATCACAAACGATGAGTGGGACGAAATGGATGAAAGAGCTATAAGTGCCATTCGATTATGCCTGGCGGACGATGTCTTGTTTAATATTGTGTCGGAGACAACAGCTGCTGATTTGTGGATGAAACTGGAGAAACTGTACATGACCAAATCCTTAACCAATAGGATTCTCCTGAAGCGACAGTTGTATGGTTTGCGAATGAAGGAAGGTACATCGATT
>APFE030257133.1:7859-28555 GCA_000404065.3 Pinus taeda
TTGTAATTTTATTAATAAAAATGAGATTACAATATATCAATATGAATTGAATCCATATATTATTTATTATTAATATATTTTAATTCAATGAATATTATGTTTTATGATTATTTTTTATTATTATTTCACTTAATACATTATTTTATGGAGGGAAAAATGAAACTAATTTATTATAAGGAGCTCATAAGTTAAATATTGAAAACAATAAAAAATATATGCGCCTTGGCTTATGTTAGGAAGAAAACAAACATTTCTAATATAAGAGTTAATTCTAATGAGCTTCGTAGTGAAACCATTTGTTTCCCAACTAACAAAAAACCATGGGAAGAAAGAGTGTCACTTGTGCCATATAAAGAGGGTTGAAGATGAAAATCACTTTCTCAAAACAACATGGGAAGAAAGAGTCACAAAAAACCATGGGAAGAAAGAGTGTCACTTGTGCCATATAAAGAGGGTTGAAGATGAAAATCACTTTCTCAAAACAACATGGGAAGAAAGAGTCTATGCTTGTGCCACACTAAGATGGGTGAAGATGAAAAGAATTTTTTCTTAGACTTATGAACTTCCATATCCATTCTAATTTTCAAAATATTTATCATATTACCAACATTCTTGACTCATTAATAAGTCTCGCTGAAAAAAAGTGAATACAATTCTTGGCCCTAATGTAAATACAATACTATCAAACTCCATTAACCTCTATTAGCAACTCTTCTTTTTTATAGATTGATTAGTAAATGCTACACTAAAAATAATATAATACATGTACCTATGAGCTCCATAAATACACTAATCTACCAGTCAGTACATTTTTTCCATTTTTATAACATTTTATCTATTTACCAATAGAAGGATCAATTGGCATTTCTTACATTTCTACTTATACAGTTCATGTATTAATAGATTTTATTTTTGTTAAAGTTTGAGACATATCAAGTACATTAGATACACGGTTAACATAGTCAATTTAGGACAAAATCGACTCTATTCACCTTTATTGGATATGCCAAAGTGCCTACTTTGTCATAAGAATTAGTCATGGCATGAACCCAGTTAATTTTTTTTTCTTGGTAACATTATAAACATAAATAGAACATATTATATGGTCGTGGAAATATGAATATTTACCATTACAAATGCATTAACTCAATACATTTAATACTTTATACAACTGTGTTTTTATGAATTGACTCCACTGGTTTATGAGGTTGTACTGCTGCACATATATGACATGACTCCACTATTTGAAGCAATTCAAACTAAACCATTGGATTATATGGTAATCATATGCGCATTGAGGCTTGTGGATTTCATTTTCCTTTAGTCGTTCGGTTAGCTGCATTTGAATCTGGATAACTCTGATGTTACATTAATTGCCTGCACCTTCCACTGTATGTGGCATGGGTAGACCTGACCAACCCCAGCTACCACCTCAGGATTCCTCTTGTATCGATGGTATTGAGGTCTATTGAGTGATCCAATAGCCAGGGTTGGCTCCTTCAACTTTCACTACCCTTGGCGCCATATCGAGGTCTCATTCTTTCGTCAGTGCTCATGACTCTTGCTTGGTATACTGCTTCCTATCATGGTCTCATTCCAGCTTCGAACCAGAGCTCTATTGAGGTTTTTGAAAGGCGCTCGAAGTGCCAATCCTTGTCCTCACTGCTAGATTTGGCATTCCGGGTAAGTTGGTAGCTGGTTAGTTTTCCTGTTTTCATTTTTCTTTCCTGCAATCATGTTTTAACCTTTCTTCATAGCAGACTAAGCTCTTTTCTAAGGAAATCTTTGAATACTTAATCTATTTGTGGTGGTTTTCTCGTAGGTACACCTTGCTCTCGTTTTCGAGTTTGCTACTAGATGGGAGCAGTGCCTTCCAGGAATAGAGATGACTCCGAGGGTTTCCACTAGGTATGAGGGTTTCCGCCCTGGTTTGTCTTAC
Source organism: Pinus taeda (assembly GCA_000404065.3). Lineage (NCBI taxonomy): Eukaryota > Viridiplantae > Streptophyta > Pinopsida > Pinales > Pinaceae > Pinus > Pinus taeda. Next base: position 9,799 of record APFE030257133.1, read on the forward strand.
AACATGCTGCAATTTTTTCTTGTTTTCTTCACGAAAGGAGATGGTTCACCCTTCTTGCGTAGTCTAGCCGTCCTCTCAGGCAAACGTTCATATTTTGGAAAATGTTTAAGTGTATGCTTATGAAGAGGTACTGACCCTCTGGCTTCGGTTCGAAGGCCTGAATCATGTCTTTTGTTTTTTTTAAGAAGCTTGTTTGATTTGAGGGGATTTCACCTTTGATATTTTGAGCCACACTAGCCAACTCTGTAATTATAATAACGACCTTCTATAAGTCCATTCTCTGCTTTAATTTTGGCACTGAAAGACATTTACGCTCTTAAGCTTGTTAATGTGTAATAAAATGGTCGATTTTGTATTATCTTGAGTTACTCTTCCTGGGTTATGTTCCACAGAGAACATTTTCTAAACTTATGCAATGTTGCCATATGTTGCTGGCTTATCAACTATTATTTTCTTTATGTCCTTCTGGTTATGCTATTCTGCAGAGGGTTTGGTTTGGTAAATCGTCTCGGTTACTGGACAGTATACTTATTCACTATTTCTTGATGTGCTTTTAGCTGGAATTATCTCCATTGATATTTGTTGCGTTTGATTGCAGTTGGGGTTTGGTTACAGTTGGGGTTTGAAAGCTCGTCCACCTGGAAACGGGGTCAAACCATGTTTTTCTTTAAAGAATTTAAACAAGTAATCCCTCTGATTTTAATTATGTTACGTCGAGCGACAAGGTTTAGGCCTGAGTCCTCACATTCAGGGTCTTGGACTCGCCTCTAGTTGTGTACTTTCCTTTGAAAGAACTAGCTTAATTCTCTGTTGCAGAGTCATGACCAGAACCTGGACTTTAGGAAAATATTTCCCTGTTCCACCACATTCTGACCCTGTTTTTTTTAATAAGAATATAGTCTAATTTACTTCTGAATCGTTCTAAGCAAGTCTCGTTTAAGGTTGAAATGTTTCCAGTTTAATATATTCTTTTGACAAGTTTCAGGATATTATATTGAACTATGTGTATCAAAAAGTTTCTCTTAATTCAATATTCTTTTCTTGAATTGCTTTTCTCATGCAATCTTTACTACGTTGGAAGGGGTCTAACTTTGGTTAACTATTTTTTTTTTAGCAAAGTAGACGAATGTTTGTCTATCAATTATTTAGTTTTTAGGATGTCTTTTATCAGCTCTCTGATTAAATAAGGAACAGAGTATGAAACAACTTCTTCAGTTTTCTCAAGTCCTAGACATTATATCATTACAGTGCAAACATTCTAACATTATCTACCACATTGATACTTCATAATGCTTTCTAAGTGTTTTGGTCCACTTACCTATGCTGTTGTAGCTTGCGAAACTTTCCAGAACCCGGGATTACCTTTGTTCTCCCACTTCCAATCTACCTCTCGTCCTTGAGATTCGTCTTTCAGGACTAGAATCTCCCCCCTAGCTCACTTGCAGGACCACCATCCCCAGAAACTTGCTCGCACATCGTGCATTGTTATTTGGTCATCACCAGACTTAGCCATTTTCGCTTTTTCTTGCCTATCCTTACAATGCAGATTTTCCCTCCCCTCTCTTCCTTTTCTTTGGAATCCCTTCTAGTTAGGGGAGGTAGTTAGGGTTGTATTTCCAACAACTGCCTTTCTAACTTCCCTCTTGAGAAGTTACCAGTTTTGTTGATGCTTAAAACATTTCTCATTTTCAGTAATTAAAATATTATTTAATTCAAATAGATAACAACACTAAAATTTAGTTTGTTTTTTACTGTGGTAAAACAAAATATTTACATTTCCCTGAGGGCATTACATCTCCCCCTCCTGAAATCAAACATCGTCCCAATGTTTTTCGGCCATGAACAATCTTGGATAAGCTTCTCCCATGAGCTATTCGTTGCCAGAGGCTACAGATGAATCACTTACCTCTAACGAGATGCTAAAACACGCAAGGCCATGCGTATCATCCTCGTGTTTATAGCAGTAAGTGTAAAAGCATCCGTTGTAAAAAACAAGCTCGGAAGCGGGGCCTACCACTAAATTCTGGGTAAAGTATCCAACCATGTTCCTTCTCTTTTGGGAAGCTTTGTAAAATTCCAAGAACTTTCTATCATCCACATCATTTCCTCCAATGACGATAAGTTTGTAAATTCAAAGCATCCTCATGTTTATAACAATAAGTGTAAAAGCATCCGTTGTAAATTTCCAAGAACTTTCTATCATCCACGTAGGTGATGATTATTTTTATCCAAAATGAGGCAAAGAATGTAGCGGCTTCATTGTGGGGCCAGAATGTCGATGAACGTTCGTGCATAAGGGTTGCACAGCTTCCCACAGATTATGTAGTCTCTGTTGTAGTGGGATACGCTGACCAACATGAGTCCTCCCACAAACTGTCTGCAGTAGATACCCTCAATACTGCATCGGCCACGCACCTTAACAAATGTGCAGTTCAACGGAAATATCATAGATATAGTTTCAAATCTGGTAATTAAAAAAAAAAACATAGGGAAAACGAATACGCCATTACAGAGAAAACAAAAAACACTATATGCATTGCCAAAAGAAAACTCTTATGACTCAAATTTGCCCTGTTGCAATCTATTTTAAGAATTCATGGCATATCAAGAAAATAGCATACTATATGAACCTGGAACATGTGAAATAGGAGATTAATAAACTGGCATCAAGACGGTACCTTTTGGTGCTTTCTCAAATTTTAATTGCACACGAACAGAGGATGATGCCAGGTCGTGGCTTCAGTCATGCAAGGAGGGTGTGGCTAGTTGGTTTCCATCGTTTGCAGATGTTATGGAGGAAGAAGGGTTGTGTGCAGCTTTTCCGTTAACTGTGAATGCAACTATGGGTGCTTCAAGGTTTGCCCTAATTGTTAGTGTGGTTGTAAACTGTTTTTGGCCTCAAAGAATGGTAGTCGCAAAGCGTTAGTCGCGAACCATTACACGTAATAACCAATAACTAATGCATACTAATTTGTAACTATTTTGATCTAACGCTTGAAATTTGTGCAATCATCTAACATCTAATCGTATGGTGCACAAGATGACATGTAGGAAAGGAGAGGAGTTGATTTCAGAGGGGAACGCCTTACGACTTAATTAGAAAAGTGAAATTATTTACTTAATTCCTATTATAAAAATAAAAAAATGTTAATTCTTTATTACTTTTAGCATTATTTGGTGTGCTTTTATATATTTCAAGTTTAAAAATTATATTTTTAGCACGATGTGCCTTGAGTGAGAAGGTTTATTAAATTATTTTGGAAATAAAAATGAATTGGGTATCAGTGGATTAGCAAGTTAATGAGAGGGGTTGGATGATGCAAAACAAGAATTAAAGGCTCTAGGGTTAAGTAGCTATCTTATGTGCATATAATTGATTGAAATGCATTGTACCCATCATCAAAGCAAAGCTATAATCAAGCAGTTTAGGGCAAACATCATTTTTGAAATGAAGAAAATTTCCCTGTTACATAAAAGAAATAATAATAATTGAACTTGATCAATTTACTGCACCTTGTTTATAAAATTTTATTTGAGTTTGTATATATTTTTTATTTTGATATCTTTTACTTAATTTGAAAATAAATTTTATTTTTGGGCTATTCATTTTGGTTTAAAATTTTTTAGTTTTTGGTTGGCAAAGTGTAATATTAAGTTTCCATGAAAATGATGACGCCAACTTTCTGAAGATGCAATCTGTAGAGTTTTCTTTTAAAAAATGTTGTGTTTGTTTTCATTTAAACTTATTTCCAATTCCAGATTCCAAATTAAGCCATTTTATTTTCTTCCATTTTATTTTTACTTTTATTTTATCATTTTTTTATTATTATATAAACCAACAATTCTAAAGATAAATTCGGACCTATATTATTTAGGATTTCAGTACACATCTTTCGTTCTTTTTCATTTAAACTTATCTCCAATTGGAAGTTCCAAATTAAACCATTTTATTTTCTTCCATTTTATACTTTTATTTTTATTTTATCATTTTCTATTTTATTTTTTTTTGTAAACACAACAATTCAAAGGATTAATTCAGACATATTTATTTAAGATTTTAGTACACATCTTAGGTTATGTTTCTAATTTATTATACAGACACAATAGCATTCATTATATAGTTTATTTAAATTAATTTCGATGTTACATAAATTTATTGAAATATATAAATTGTATATTTTTGTTTAAATTAAATTAAAAATCAAGAACTTTTATTCAATTTACTCTAAATATAGTCCAACACAAATATTACATTTTTCCAAAATGCAAAGTTCCAAACATAATATCAAAATATTAACCACAATATGCCATAGCTTCTCCATCATATTAAAAAAAAAAATTGTTAGATTTAAACTAAACCCTTTCAAACCAGGGTCCCACTTTTGTTTCAACATCAGATCAAATTCTGTTTAAAAAAAAGGAGTGCTCCTTTAGATGATTATCTACGTTTTTGTTTTTTGTTTTTTTTTTTTTTTTTTTTTTTTTTTTGTAAGTCAGAAGATTATATTATATAGCAAAATATAGTACAAAATATCTGCCGTGGCAGATCGAGAGTAGGGAAGAAAAAACACCCATAACTAAATTCCTGCTTCGAGAGTTCAAAAAAAGAAAACTGCCTGAAGCACACCACTCAGGGTGGCTCAAGCTGAGCTTATTTCTATAATCCAAAACTGCCGAGACATTACAATTCATGATATTGACAGAGATGGACCTAGGCCGAAACATAGAAAAGGCCGAAGAGAACTAAAGATAAGGAACTACACTAGATGAACTTTCCCATTTGACTGATGGTTTCTAGACCCATCTGCCTCATGTGAGTGTTCATCCTCGCTTGCATGGCCGCCATCGAATCGTTCTCTTGCATCTCCGTTGTGGCTGGCTGCGAGGTTCCAGGAGCAGGGTTGGTAGTGTCATTCAGGAGCCTTATGAGCAGAGTAAGCTTGCGGTTGACTGTTTGAATGGCTTCCTACACCGTGGTGATTCGGCGGTCCAGCGAGTTGTTGTAGTCAATAATTTTAGCCATCTGAGCCTCCGTGAGGTTCACTTCAGTCACGACGTGCTGCCTCTCCTTCTCTATTGACTCCAGAGCTTTGGCTATGAGCGTCTTGGTGCGCCAACTCTCCGCCTTAGTTCTTACAAACTGTGTGGCCCTTTTGGAAGGGGTCCCCGGATCCTTCAACCAGTCCACCTCCGCTGCAATCTCCTCCTCCGTTCGCCCTTCTTCCTCCTTCTTGACCTTGGCCTCCAACTCCACAACCTTGTGCTTGTACTTAGCAGTAGCCCGGGTATCATAAGCTTTCTTCGCCTCAAGGAGGTCTTGATTAACCGCAGCACATCTGCTACCACTCGCGTCCATATTTGTTTCTCTGTGCTCTTTCCAACTAATACAAAAATCGATAACAGATGCGTACTTGACACTATTATGAGAGGCTGTGGAAAACTCAGGGTGGAGACTCCTGGCTTTATAGCGTTTACGAATGTGAACCTGCCTGGGAATAGCCTTAGTCCCACCGTAGGTGGGGGTATAGATGCAATAAATGAGAATAAGGTTCGCACAAGCTAGGCCGATGCAGTTCGAAACAGAGAGGAAGTGGCTGCTCATGATCCGATTAGCGTTATGCCAAGTGTGCGGTACGGTAGATCGGTTGCTGTGGTTGCAGGATGAATTGGATATACCCTGTTTGCCTGCATTTCGGTTACTTCTGCCCTGAGCCTCGATCCACACCGCCTCTCTCTGAATTAACATAAATGTTATTGATGTATTACCATACGGATTCCTGCCAAGTGTCCTGATTTTGATATAGCTGATGCAGTGAGTTCTGTGGCTCGATCTGTAATGATCGATCGTCTCGCTGGCCTGCCGCTGCCGGGAGATCCACCTCTCGGTACGTACTATCATTCCATTGCTGTGGTGATGATTATTGCTGATACCAGTTACATCAACATTCCGGTACCGGAACCTGGAGCCGTCACCCGCTAGGATGAATCGGCTTGGTTTGAGTCCTTCTCTGCTAGCTGTGCACATGTCACCTTGAGGATTGGGAAAACTACCTCCTGCCAACAGCTATTCGTAATTAGGTGCGGGTTGTTAGCACCATGGTTTGCCAAGAAGTCAGCCAATCCATTCGCTTTCCTTCTTACAGAATGGAAGACTATGCCTCTCAGATCTGCTAACATCTCCACTATACCTTCAGTAGCCTTTGCTAGCCTCCAATGTTTGGTTACCTTACTGGTTTGTGTGCCTGCTTGAAGGAATTTGGCCGCCGAGATGGCTAAGGAAGAATCCCCCTCCACTATGACATTTCCTTGTCTGATAGTTCTGAGAATCTTTAAGCCTTGCTCCAGCGCAGCAAACTCTGCTTCATTGTTTGTGCATTCACCCAACGCCCTGCAGAAAATATGGATTATGTCTCCATCTTGATTCTGGATGGCACCTTCGATTCCTGCTATACCTGGGTTGCCCCTCGAGGCTCCGTCAAAGTTCAATTTGAGGCAGCCCTCTCGTGGCCGTTGCCATCTGTGAAGTTGCGAAGAAGGATGAGCTCTGTTTCCCCCCGAAGGTGGATTGCTGGCAACCTCCAATTGAAATCTCTTTAATATTCGTAAGTCGTGTCCCGTAGGTTTTTCATTTGAGTCTGCTTTGCATTTTTCCTGTACTAGCTGTCTGATATTAATGGTTATGGAGTCTTTTGCAAATTCTATGTTTCTGACTTATTCCGTGAAAACTCTTCGATTCCTCTCTTTTCATATTATCCATGTTATGAATCCCAGGGTGCATTTCCAGATACTGTCCACTCTGCTGGTTCTGGAGAAGTTCCTCCTCCAGTCGATGATGGTTTCCTGAATGGAGTCCCTGTTCCGATCAGAAGCTTCCAGAATTGCTTCCATCCAGAGCCAAAGCTGGGAAGCCCAATCACAAGAGTTAAAAAGGTGATTCATTGTTTCCTCCTCCTTCAAGCACATAGGACATCTTGAGGGTCACCGAAACCCTTTTTTCAAAAGGTTTTCCCAAGTTAGAGTTTTCTTCTGCATAAGAAGCCAAAGAAAAGTTCTAATTTTCGGCCATTGAAGACTGTCCCAAACTTTGTCGGTCCAGGGCATAATATCCGGCTGTTCTTCCCTCTCTATGATGCTCCTTGCTTATTTTAGGGAGAACTCCCCGTTGCCTTTCGGTCCCCATCTAAGCTTGTCATTTTCAGCAGCAACTCGAATTTTTCTCTTGAGGAGTTGTTGATTTAAATCTTGGATGGAATCTTGTATACCTTCGTTGTGAGCGGGGTTGAAAACTATCCATTCCCTCCATTCTGGGTCTTCACTGGTTGGGTTCCAGTAATGGTGGACTTTGAAATGGCCCTCATTTTTTGTGTGTTGCTTCAAAGGTTGGAGAAGAGGGGTGTCTAATTTCGGGGACTGCTGCCAAGCATCCTCCCAAAAGAGTGTTTGAGTTCCATTTCTTATCTCCCAGAAACTATAATCTTGGACAATACTTCTGTTGGCCTGGGCATGATTCCATATGGGAGATCCGTTGGGCGTTTCCTGCATTCTAATAAGATCTAGATTGGAACTATTCGGCCTGTACTTTTCCTTCCATAGAGTGGCCCAAGGAAGGGTAGTGTCCGAGATCCACTTCCACCAAATTTTGGCTCCGCACACTTTGTTAACCACTAAGGGATCAACTAGGTTCAGGCCTCCCCTGTTCTTAGGTCTACACAGTTTTTTCCAAGCAACCAACGACCATTTCCTCTTTTCACTGTTTCCACTCCATAAGAAGGAGCACTGGATACTCCTTATTTGGTCTAGAATTCCTTTCGGAGCAAGTAAGATCGAAAGCATGTACTGAGGGATGGCCTGCAAGAACGCTTTAGTAAGAATTAATCGGCCTGCAAAATTCAGAGCCCTGTTAGTCCAATGTTTGCATTTCCTTTCCATACTGGCAAGGACTTTCTCCCAATGAGCCTTTTGCCACGGTTTGAGGGTCAGGGGGGCTCCTAGATATCTTGAAGGTAAGGAGCCAATTTTAAACGCCAGCAGCCTAGAAAGATGAGATTGGATAGCCTGATGTGTGTTGAAGAAGAACATGGTAGATTTGGAGAAATTTATCTCCATTCCCGAAGCTTTGCTAAAGAGATGAAGAATGTCTCTATAAGCCAATGCTTCTTTAACTGTGGGGGTACCATGTAACATGGTATCATCCACAAACTGTTGATGAGTGGTAGCAGGACAGGATCTGATAGGCTGCAGACCTTTGATTTGACCTTCTGCTTTTTTCTTTGCAATTATTCTGCTGAGGTCCTCCATTAGAATGACAAACAGAAAAGGGGAGATAGGGTCCCCCTGTCTGATGCCTCTGGAGGGGCTGAATGGAGCCGAGGGGGCTCCATTCACAAGGATAGAGTATCTAGGAGATTTAATAAGCGCTAAAACCCATTTGATCCATTGTTTACTAAAACCAAATGCCTTTAAAATGGCTTCCAGGTATGACCAACTTACCTTGTCATAAGCTTTGGACAAATCTAACTACATGAGCATTCCAGCTTCTTTCCGTGAGTGAAGAGAGTGAATCATCTCTTGGGCTAGCAAAATGTTGTCTAGAATCTGTCTTCCTTCCACGTAGCCTGACTGTTCTTGCGAGATGATTCCCGGGAGGATCACCTTCAGCCTGTTGGCCATGACTTTTGAAATGATCTTGTAGATGACATTGCAGAGGGCTATGGGTCTGAACTTTTCCGGTGTGTTAGCCTCCTCTACTTTGGGAACAAGAGCAATGAAGGTTGAGTTTAGAGATTTTAGGATTGTTTTGGAACGTCTTGAGTCTTCCACAATCTCCCAAATGTCTTGCTTAACAATGTTCCAGCAAGCTTTATAGAAGTTAATGGTAAACCCGTCCGGCCCAGGAGCTTTGTCGCTGGGCATGCTCCTTCCTGCTTCCTCGACCTCTTCCATAGTGATAGTTCTTCTGAGGGCCCAGTTCTGCTCCTCTGTGATTGATTTGGGTATGGCATTAGTTACTTCTTTAATGGCTGCTTCTCTATTGATCCCTGGTTCATGCGCTATGCGACCAAAATGGTCCACTAGTAAGGTTGAAATCTCATTGTGATTCCTGAGGATTTCACCCTCACTATTCTTCAATTCTAGGATTCTATTGGCACTTTTGTAATCCATAGCTGATCTGTGGAAAAATTTGGTGTTTTGCTCACCTTCCTTTAGCTAAAGAATTCGTGATTTCTACCTCCATAAGGATTCTTCCTGCGTACATCTATTGTGCCATTGTTGAGTGAGCTCTTTTTCTCGTTCACAGGTTTCCTCATCTCTGCATCCTACCGCCCCATCCTTGTGAATTTGTTCCAGCTTTTTTTCAATGGTTGCTTTCTCCTGAAATATATTTCCAAAAACATTTTTGTTCTAGTCCTTTAATCTCAATTTGATGTTTTTTAGTTTCTTTTGCAGATTGAACATCTTGGATCCTTCTTCATCTACAGGCTCTGACCACCACTTTTCCACCATACTTAGGAAGTTAGGGTGTTCTATCCAAAACTTTTCGAACCTGAAGGGTGTGTTCCTGGGGGTCCCTGGAATCTTGACCACTAGAGAGATCGGCCAGTGGTCAGATCCTCCGCTTGGGAGAATATTCGACTCAACGACCGTTCCATCTAATATTAAGCTTTCTGAAACTAAAAAACGATCCAGTCTTGAAGATATCAACCTTTCGCCCCCCCTTCGGTTGTTCCAGGTGAACTTACCATGTTTGGGGTAAACGTCCACTAATCTAGCATTATCAATGAAACCTATAAAGGCCTCCCCATCCCTGTTTAGCTTCCGGAGGCCTCCTTTTTTCTCCAGTAGGGAGGTGATCATGTTGAAATCCCCTCCCAAAATGAAATTTGCATCAGGGTGTCTATCAATGAAGTTGGTTGAAGACGCTAGGAGCATTATCTTGTCTTCTAACTTCTGAGGACTATAGACATTGATGCATATGAAGGATGAAGAATTACCTGTAGGTTGCATTTCCATGGCTAAGTAGTTCTTGCTTGCTTCAGCTGCGAGGACCTGGTATCTTCTTGTGTCCGAGAAGGTTGCTAAGCCTCCTTCTCACCCATTGCTTTCTATCTCTAAGAATTCAAAATTTCTTCCTAACCTAACTCGTAGCTTTTCTATGAGAGCTCTGTTGCATTTGGTGTCTTGTAGAAACAGCATATCCGGGTTGTTTTTTTCCATCTGCCTCTTTAATAGCCTTTGTTTAGCTTGGCTGTTCATGCCTCTTGCATTCCATGATACAATCTTCATATTTAACTAATTTGTGGGAAGGACGGATACTCGCTCAGCTGCTTTATCTTACCTGCGTTGATCAATATTTCTCCAAGCTCCTACAGATGTTCTCCACTTGTTTTGCGGCCTCTACGGCATTTGTGCCTCGATCCAGAGGTTTTGCCCAATGATACTTTATGGTTCGGGATACCTCCTTTGATGATGCCTAGCTTGTTCTGTTGTTTCTCTATTACTGCTTTCTGCCGTGCTATGAAGAGGTCCTTGACCCTCCTTATCTCTTCCTTCGGTACTGCTTCAATCCCTTTGGCTCTCCATCTATCTGCGAGCATTGTTAGGTCCATGCCTTCCATGGCTAAGGTATCCTCTAGCTCCAGATCCTCACTCCTTGCTTCACTGGTTAACATCTCTGTTTCTTCGTCCGTTTCTGCTGTTCTATCCTGCATGTGGATTTCACCAATGAAGGCTTCTGCCTCAGTGCTTTCCCCTAGAGGTTTTTCCTGTCCTCCTTGCTCTGCCTCCCCATTAGGAGTGTTCTTTTTTTCCTCCGAGTCGGTCTCCAGGTTTAGGAACTCAAAGGGGTTATTGAAGAAGTTTTTTCCTGTGTCTCCTTTGGTATTCCTTCTTTTGTTGGCATGCTGCCTGTTCTTTGGTTTGATAAAGTTGTCCTTGTCTTTGTTGTTCTGGGTTTTCTCTTCTTCTACCTCCTTTCTGCTCAAAGGAAAGTCCCTTGCCAGATGTCCATGCTCATGGCATTTCCGACATCTGAAAGGTATTTGTTCATAATCTAAAGCCTGAAAATATTTCTCATCCCTGTACTCCAGCCAAACCCCTTCATAAAGTGCTCCTGAGACATCCAGCTCAACACAGATTCTTGCATATGAAGTATATCTTTTCTGCAGGGTTGCCTCCGAAGCTTTGACAAATGTTCTGAGCTTATCCCCTATTTGCTTTAAGGCATTCAAACCCCAGTAATCTATCGGGAGAGAGAAGAGTCTGATCCAAACCAGAACTTGAGTGAAGGATTCCTTCTCCGGGACGAAGCTCGGCTTCCAAGGTCTCATATATAAGCCTGCTGAGGCTAGGAAATAAGGGTCGCCTTCGAATACGCTGTCTTTATCTTCTAGACTGGTAAAAACTACAGTGAAAAAACATCCAGCTCCCAGATGTAGCTGCACATCTCCTTTCGGCTTCCACTGCTGTCTTATCCATTGGCATAGAGTCCTCTCAGTTGGCCAGATTCCCATAAATTTACATATGATGGCATGTTCAGCCATGTGTTCCCTATAGGTCTGGATTTCAGGGTCAGAGATTGTCACCCGTAGGCTGTCAGTTTTCTTTGGCTTACATGCACTGTTGTTTACCGGGGAGCTGTTGGGGTTTGCACTGGACTCCCCCTCCTTCTCCGGTTGGTCCTTGCTTTTGTCTGTTTGCTCTTTGTCTGCCTGCTGTTCAACATTCTCATTTTCCGAGGGCTGAGACTTTGCAGCAGTTTTGTTTTGATTGCCTCCCCTGTTCTGCACCTCTGCATTTCTGACTTCTGTTGTTTTTACTGTCTTGTCAGACAAAATTGGTGTCTTATCCTTTTTGTTTCTACTGTTCAGCTTCGAGTTGTTCAGTCCCTCTATTATGACTCCTTCTTTCATGTTCTGATGTTGTTTCTGTAGGATGACCTGCTTGAAAGTAGGGGTCCCACTGGACCCCTCTGCTCCCATCCAGTCCGACAGCAGCTGCCCCTTTCGAAACAGTGCTGCCAGTCTAAATTTGTGGAATTCCAGGCACGTTAGAGAAGCTAAAATGGAGGAACCCTAGCTGTGCCGACCCGTTCCCTTAACTTAATATTCACATGAATGATCTCTACGTTTTTGTTAACTTTCATTGTAAATATGAAAAAGAAAATAGTTGATAAATTATATTCGAGAGTTGGAACTAGTAAGAAAATTTCTATTATGTTATTTTCTTGTGTCACGATAATTTTGGAATTTTCATATAAAAAAAAATGTTTTATTCATATACAAAATTGTTTTTATATTAATCTAAATAATTGATATTTTGATTTCTTTTTAAATTTCTATAGAATATATTTCTCATGCCAATTTCAAAATATTTTTTTGAATAAAATGTCAAAATTTTAGTGATTTTAAATAAGTTTTTTTATTTTTAATTTTATTTTACAAAATAGACTTTGTTTTTAAAATAAATATCTTATATGTAAATTTCCAAACGCATTCTTTCTCCCTTTTCAACTTCTTCTTTTAGGTTTATCTTTTGTATTTTAATTTCATTGTACATATACAAATCTTTATTATGGCATCCTCTTCATCCTTTGCTTTTATTATACTATGTTTTTAGCTCTCTATGAGATTAGAGCTGGGGAGAGGGGTTGATATATAAATACAATTAATATTAAGGTTAATACCATAACATGAAGGGTTGGTGTAGTGTCTCTTTTTATCTCATGAAGTAACTAAGATTTTTTCAAGATTTTCATGTCGACCAATAAATATTGGCAAGATAAAGATTGTGATAATTAGATTTCAAAAAGATCATTTACACTAACTTTATGTATGAGATTATCAATGTAGAGAAAGTTAATTCATAAAAATATCTTAGGGTTAACCTTCATCACAGGATTCATTGGAGCTCTAGCATTGAGAAATGGTTAATAAATGATGGAAAGCTTATTTGATCTTGACAACAACTATAAACAAGTGTCACATGGTAGCTTAGTCCCTACCACCTAAATTAGAAATTATACTCTAAAAAAAATTGCATATAAGATAGTTGTGACCAAATTAACTTCCAATCATTTGATGGGTAGAGAATAATTTGGGAGTGAAAATGAGTTTGAGTTGTAACTCATAGAAATTTAGCAGTGTTAGGAAAAATGGAATTTAGAGGAAGGCTAGAAATGTTCCACTTATGTTTGAAATTATTTCCTCAGGAAAATTGCATATAAGATGGTTGTATCCAAATTAAGAAAAGGTGAAATTTAGTAGTGTTAGGGAAAATGGAATTTAGAGGAAGACTAGAAATTTTCCACTTATGTTTGAAATTATTTCCTCAGTAAAATTGCATATAATATGGTTGTATCTAAATTAACAAAAAGTGATTTAATAGTTATCCAAGCTTGAATTGTAACTAGTATGAATTTGGAATAGTTAGGGGAAATATATATCATAGAAGACTTAAATATGAAATGAGTGCATGTTGAACTTATGTGTAGTGACATGATCAAATTATGTGTAGGTAGAATGTAAAAGACTTCAATATTTTGAAGTGAGACAGCTCAATATTGAAAATTGGTCAATGGGGGGAGAAACCAATATCCACCAAACTTGTATGGAAGGAAACAATCTCAATATCAAATGCACACTTCACAAACGTTTTCCACTTTTTCCTAATAGAGTGTGCTTTCTGAGGCATAAAAATCTTTTTCTGTTTATTTATAGGCCTATTCCTAGTCAAATACATAGCGAAGTCTCGTATAATATCATGTTGAATAAAGGAAAGTTGGTGGATGCTACCATAAGACTTTATCATAGTATCTCTGAATAATGCACACTTCACAATTTTTTCTGCTTTTTCATAATAGAATATGCTTTTTCTGAGTCATAAAAATCCTTTTGCGTTTATTTATAGCCCCCTTCCTAGTCAAATACATAGCCAAACCTTGCAGAATATCATGCTAAATAAAGGAAAGATCATGGATCCTACCATAAGAATTCACCATGGTATCTCTAAATAGTGAATTAAACTTGTTATATCAGCTAAAAGAATAATTTAATCAATGCTCAATAAAAGATCCACTTCTCTGCTATCAAACAGTGTAAAGTTCATCCAATGGTAAATTGTGAATTTCTCATTTTCTAAAAAAAACTTTCAATTTAAACCTCATGTGTCAGAAACCTATGTCAATGCCCAAAAGAAGTTAAGAAAGGACAATCAAAGGCAAATCAAGTCACCTTAAGAGCAAGTGGTAAAAGACTATAAGCTGACAATCAAGGCATATCCAATCACCTTAAGAGCAAGTGGTAAAAGACTATACGATTTCGATCAAGTGAGACAGTTCAATATTGAAAAAGATCAGCCTTTTTATCAAATATTTTCTATTCGAACTTGAAAGAGCATCTTTGAAGATTGAGAGGAAATCTATGTTGGAAAGGTTATAGAAACTGTAAATTTGGCATAATGTAATTGATTTCTCTTTATCTTTTATCTTTGAATGGCTTTTTGTTTACTAATTTGTATATTCAATGATCTTCTATATCTCACTATTTTTCTCGAATTTATGTCTTATGGCATTTCCTTTGCAACATTTGGAGCAAATGCTAGCTTAAACCAATTTTATAAAATAAATTATTAAAATATTTTAAAAACTAAACAAATTTAAGTTTTAAAACATTTAGCCATTGTTGGATCCTTGCCATTTCCTCTTAGCTCTTTTGTTCCTCTCTTGATTCATTTATTAATTTCGATTATTTTATTTCTATTATTATTCTTTTTTATTTTTAATTAATTTTTATTTTTACTCTTTTGAGCCCTCAATTTTTAAAATTTGGAGCAAATGCTAGCTTAAACCAATTTTATAAAATAAATTATTAAAATATTTTAAAAACTAAACAAATTTAAGTTTTAAAACATTTAGCCATTGTTGGATCCTTGCCATTTCCTCTTAGCTCTTTTGTTCCTCTCTTGATTCATTTATTAATTTCGATTATTTTATTTCTATTATTATTCTTTTTTATTTTTAATTAATTTTTAATTTTTACTCTTTAAAGCTCTCCATCTTTAAATTTTCAATTTTTTTTTTTTTTGGGTTAATTTCCTTTATTTTTAACTTAATTTATTCTAATTTTATTTTCATAGTCAAGAATTGAATTTAGGAATACTTATTAATTTAATTATTCTATGAAATAATTTATTTTATTTTATTAAAATCAACATTATTATTTTAAATAAAAGAAATTAATACAATAACCCCATATGATTGGTCATAAAAAAGAGTAGCTAAACTTTTTAGCACAATTTCATTATATATATATATATATATATATAATATATATATAATATATATAATATATTATTATATATTTTATAAATTAAAAGTAAAAAAAATTCTTCTTAATTTTTGGTCCAATCAAAAGTATTTGTTACATTCTATTCCAATTCTTTTTATTTAACCTGATGTCCTGAGGATGAACTATACTAATTGGATGAACTATACTCGTTTGTTTAACCTAATGTCCCGAGGATGAACTATATTGGTTGGTTTGAAACGCGTCGACAAATAAATTTTAATATGGTTATCACTAAAAGAATCTCTGAGAAATTAAGATATAGATCACAGAAACCTAAATTCGATCACAACATTTATTACCTTATTGATCTTTAAAAATACAAAATTATAATTTTCATTGCCATCATAAAAAATATATAAATTTATTATTGCAATTGCATTTTCTTCCATAAATCCAAATACATGTCATAAAATTTAATTTGTTAATTAAAATAGTCTTAATTAAAATTTAATTTTCAACTATACAACTATGTCATCAAATAAATATTTATTAAATAAATAGTTTTTAAATAATCCTTGACCAATTAGACCTTTAACCTATAATCACTTTTTAAGTATTAAATGCTTCAACAATTGCCCAAGTGCAAAATAGTCTTCCCTCAGTCCGTCGTTAGACTAGGTATACTGTATCGAGTCGTTCAAGTGGGATAGTGTTGAAGTATTAATTTCCACTGTTGCGCACTGTTTCCGAAAACAACTAGTCTTAAATCGCACCACTTTTCGTGGGCAAGTGGTTTTTTCCTCCGGAGGCAGCGATTACACCCAACAGCTGACACGTGGCTTGAGTTGATTTCCAAAACAACTTTTCATTGGAGCATAAAGTTCAACAGAAAAGGTCGTGCGATAGCCGTCTGATTGATAACAAGGTTTGAAGCCGTCGATTGGAACCAAAGTTAATGTACAAGCCTGCAGCAAATGAAATTGACGTGGAGTAAAAGTTTTGTTTGACCGTCGGCGTTTCAGTAAAACATTTAATGAAGTTTAATGTGATTAATAGTTTGTTGGTAAGAGTTTTAATTATAATGTTTTTTTTTTTTTTTTTATTTTACAGGATCTATGGCACAAGTAAAACAATATATTGTTATGTTTTTAGTTTTTTAGTTGTTAGTTACATATGTAATGAAAGGGAAGCGCGCATATGAAAAAAAAATTACACAGCAGTGAAATTTTTTCTCCTTGTAATGCACAGCAGTGCAAAGAAAGTTTTTTGGTTAATATGAAATGTAATGCGCAGCAGCATATGTAAAAGAAATTTTCACACAACAGTGAATGTGAGAGAAGTTTTTACACACAGCAGTGTAAAAATATTTGCAGCAGAGACAGAGTAAAAATTTTCTGTGTGGAACTGAAGTGTTCCTGTGTAATCCCTCTAAGAGAGGAAGAAGCTTGTAACAACAATTATTTTACTAATGAATGCAAAGTTAGTTTTTGTGTTTGAAAATCTCTGTCTGCCCAGCAAACATATTTTAGCTTCCCTGTGTTAAGATCCTGTGTAAAAACAGAGCATCATTCTCTGTTCATTTTTGTTTGGAATTATCAGAAATTCCCAACATGGTATCAGAACTTGTCCAGGCTCTTTGAAGGTGTCAAAGAAGCTGAAGGAAGGATTTCTAGCTGCAACAACTTCTCCAGCAGAGTGAAGACTCAGTCAAGAAAAAAATTCCAAGGTATTTCTCAAGTTAGTTTTTGTGTTACTATTGAGAAGAGTCAGTTATTTTAAATACATAGTCAAGTATTTTGAAGCATAGTTAAGAGTGCAAGAATGGCTGGAGCCAACACTAGCATCGGTATCTGTAATACTCAACTCCCACAATTTAATGGGAAAAACTATTACTATTGGGCAATAGCTATGAGAGGTTTGCTTGCCTCACAAGACTTATGGGAATTTGTTGAGGATGGTTTTGAAGAACCAACTGATGAAGATGAGTTTAATAATTTAACTCAGGCGGAGAAAGAGCTGTTGAAGAGCTATAAGAAGAAGGATTCTAAAGCCCTCTACTTCTTATATCAAGCAGTGTTTCCAAGGATAGCAGCAGCCAAGACATCCAAAGAAGCATGGAAAACTCTCAAGATAGTCTATCATGGCATGGAGAAAGTGAAGACAACAAAACTACAATTGTTGAAGAGAGATTTTGAGAATCTATGCATGAAGGAGTCAGATAATATTGACTCATTATTCACACAAGTGATTGGTCTGGTCACACAGATAAGGTCTCATGGAGAGATTCTTGAAGAAAGGAGGATTGTGGAGAAACTATTGAGGGTCCTACCCTCAAAGTTCGATGTGATTGTCACCACCATAGAAGAGACAAAGGATCTCACAAATTTCTCAGTTGATGAACTACATGCATCACTGATAACACATGAGCAGAGATTGAGTAGAAATGAAAACTCATCTCTAGAACATGCATTTAAGACCTAGATGTCCTTTGGAAGAGGAAGAGGTCAAGGCGGAGGAAATAAGAGAGGAAGAGGCAGAAGCCAAAACAGAGGTGGAAGAAACAATCCAACAAATGCTCAAGGAGGAGGTAGCAATCCAAATCAGAACCAAGGCCAAGGCAGTAGCCAACAAAGTGAACAACATCATGCTCAAGGACAAAGGTATGATAAATCCAATGTCCAATGTCACTATTGTAAAAAATATGGGCATTATGCAAATGAATGTAGGAAGAAGCAGCATGATATGAATAATAGAACTCGTGCAAATTTCACTAGAGAAAATGTCAGCCAAGATAATGTGTTGTTTACATATAATATGGCTGAAACAAAGAGTGAAGATGTATGGTTTCTAGACTCTGGTTGTAGTAACCATATGACATGAAAGATAGCCCTGTTTTCTAAGTTAGATCAGAGTGTGAAGTCACAAGTCACACTTGGGACTGATAGTAAAATTTTTGTTATGGGAAAAGGAGAAGTAAAAGTCTTAACAAGGAAAGGTGAAAAGAAAACCATAGCAGATGTCTATTATGTTCCTGGAATGAAATGTAACCTCTTAAGTATTGGACAACTTGTTCAAAAGGGGTACAATGTTTTCTTTGAGAATGATGTATGCACCATCATGGATAGAGCACCCAACAAACGATGTTTTGCTGAATTAAAGATGACAAGGAACAGGATGTTCCCTCTCAGAATGAAATTAGGTTTGAAAGACAAAGAAGAAATTGCAGGAGTTACGCAAGAGGCTTTCCAAAGTGAACCAAAAGATGAAAATTGGTTGTGGCACTTGAGATTTGGACATCTCAACTTTGGAGGTCTTAACTTGTTGTAGATATAACCCAGAAATATTATGATAACAGAAATAATCCAATAAATAACAAGATCAAAGTAGATAGAATGCTTCTCTTTATTAATATCAAACCCTTAAGGTAGGGCAACACCATACATTCACTCCTTAAGGAAGGAGAATACTTCACA
>APFE030257147.1:974-40752 GCA_000404065.3 Pinus taeda
CCACAATCTATATCCCTTTGTTCCAACACCATGCCCAACAAAGATATACCTTTTAGACTTTGGATCTAATTTAGTTCACTGATGTTTAGGCACTAGAGCATATGCATCACAACCAAACACTCTGAGTTTAGAATAGTCACAAGGGTGTCCTTTCCATACCTCTTACGAAATCTTGCAGTCTATTGTCGTCGATGGAGATCAGTTTATCAAATAACAAGTTGTTGCCACCGCTTCCGTCCAAAACTCCTTTTGCAACCCGACGTTACTCAACATACTCCTTTCTCTCTATAGAAGAGTCTTGTTAATGTGTTCAACAACTCCATTTTGCTGAGTATAAACCGTGGTCTTATGTCTCTCGATCCATGCATCCTTGCAATAGTTGTCAAACTCCTTGGAAGTAAGCTCACCACCATTGTCAGTTCTTAAACATTTTATTGTTCTACCAGTGTTATTTTCTACCAATGCTCTAAACTGCTTGAAAACTCAAAAAACATCAAACTTTCTTTTCAACATGTAGACCCACACCTTCCTAGAAAGGTCATCAATAAATTATACAAAATTAGACGAACCACCATATGAGGTTGTAGGGGCTGGTCCCCAAACATCTGAATGGATATAATCAAGTATGCCTTTACTAGTATGTTTGCCTGTTTTAAACTTTTGTTTACGTTGCTTTCCAAACAGACAATGCTTACAGAAATCTAACTTTCGAGACCTTAGATTTCGAAGTAACGTTTGATCAGCCAAAATTTTCAATCCTCTTTCACTCATATGCCCCAATCTTTGATGCCATAAGTGAATGGAACTACTATCATGTTCAGACACTGTAGACACAAAATCTGACCCTGTACCTCTTTCTAACTGAAATAGATTTCCTACTTTCTTAGCTTTCATAACTAGTAAAATGCCTTTGTAAATTTTCATTACTCCACCTTGAATTACAATTTTATATCCATTTGAATCAAGTGCTCCTAACAAAATCAAATTTTTCCTTAAATGTGGTACATGTCTCACATCAGTTAATATTCTAGTTGTCCCATCAAGCATTTGTAGTTGTATGCTCCCAAACCCCACAATATTACATGTTACATCATTCCCCATGTACACAACTCCATCATTAATTAATTTATATGTCTTAAACCATTCTTTATGGATACAGATGTGGTTTGATGCACCGGAATCTAACAACCAATGTTGACCATGATTTGACACATTAACTGATAATACTTCATCACTCATACCTGAACCAGATGTCGAACCTGTATCTGTCATATTTGCCTCCTTCTTTTCTGTCGAAGAATCTGCTTTAGAAGTTTGCTGCTGTTGCTTCCAACAGTCCTTCTTTAAATGCCCTGATTTGCCAGAAAACCAACACTTGAGCTTACTCTTCTTCCCCTTCAACTTTGAACGTGAGTCACTTGGCTTCCTGGGGCGTCTCTCTTTCAAACGACCTCTAACCATGATAGATTATGATGTAGAGGTTTTAGAATGCGATCTCCTCCTTGTTTCTTTTGATAATAAGGATGCAACTACATCATTAAACTCAATAGTTTCTGATGAACTAAGACTTATAGAAGTAACAAAATGATCCCATGACTCGGGAAACGAGCACAATAAACTAATAGCTTTATCCTCGGATGGAATTTTTACTTCTATACTTTGTAATTGCACAAGAAGAGTATTAAAAGCATTTAAATGATCAACAATTAATGTACCTTCCTTCATTCGCAAACTGTACAACTGTCGCTTCAGGAGAATCGTATTGGTTAAGGATTTGGACATGTACAGTTTCTCCAGTTTCATCCACAAACCGGCAGTTGTTGTCTCCGACACTATATTAAACAGAACATCATCAGCTAGACACAGTCGAATAACACTTATCGCTCTTTCATCTATCTCAGCCCACTCATTATCTGTGATGTTGTAAGGCTGTTTGGATTTGCCCAACAATGCCTTTGCCACGCCATGTTGGACAAGCAAATCATGCATCTTCACCTTCCAGATCTCGAAATTATTCTTGCCATTAAACTTCTCAATTTCAAACCGGGCACTATGAGTTTTCGCCATCTTGTATCAACCAAAAAACACAATAATCTCCAAAAAACCAACTTTAAATAAATGAAGTTTGTGTTTAAAAAAAAATGGCTTTGCCTTTAAAAAACAAACAAATATCTGCCCTTTGTACTTCACATACAAATTTATGCCATATGCACTTATATGCCTTTGCTTTAAACAAAAAGCAAAATTTTTCCTTTTATTATGCAAATTCCACCCCAAAAAAAAAACATACACTTTAAAAAAAAATTATCGAGCCATTCTACTCAATGCTAAATTACTACCCTGGCCGCTCGTCCGTATGCTAATTTTTTTTAATATAAATTAAATTCCACGCGCATTCTTCCTTTCATCCATTAAAGAAAAAAAAGGTTTTCAATATACATGAACAGGCTCTTGTTTATGGTAAACTGATGCGCAAGACTTAATTTGCCATCTGAAGCAATCCGACGAGAACAAATGTTTTAAACTACCTGCATTTATGACATCACATAAAACAACAAATATGCAAACCTCCAATCGAACGCACACAGGATTTACTCAGTGCACTAGCAGACACTAACACGCACCCTCCAGCAAGTCTCCACACAGCAAAGGATGTTATACCTCCAGCAACGCAAGTGGTATAACGCACCAGGCTCAATCACACATCAGCAATACGATCCACACAGGTCTCCACCACCAAGTCTCCAGCACCGGCAACACTTCCAAACAATATGCATGGCACTTTCAAACAATACGCACGCTGCCTGATCTACGCTTCACGCATTACAGGCACCACCTCCCTGCACCAGCGCAATAGCAAGGCCTCCACGCAGTAATGGTTGTCGCGGGTTTAATGTATACACGCATGTCCAGTATTCTCCACGCACCAGCGCTCCAGCGATGCACCAACAGTGATTACACGCACCACTTCATGCACTTGTATACTGATTTGGTTCACTACATAGCACGCAGGTTCAAACTTGGGACCGAGTTCCCTTTGCGCAGCACCTCCAGGCAACAATTCAATCACACCTCCACGTAGCGGCAATGCAAATCAAACCTCCACGTAGGTTACAACAACAACAGTCCAACATGCCTTTGCGCTCCACCTCCAGCATGCACTCCACCTCTAGTCCGGTCAAGCTGTGCCACGCCTCCAACTGCTCTGATACCATTTGTTGGAGATCAGATGCACAACAAACAATAAAACATATACACAGCCATTAAATCATGCACATGCAACACAAGAATTTACCATGCTTCACCCAACCAATCTGGGCTACATCCACCAAACATAGGCATCGGCAATTCTTTATTAATCAAACAAGAGATTAAATAAATCAAATCCTCACAAACTCTCACCCTGACAACAATCCCTATGGATACCTGTTTTAGCAAGGAGAATCTAACTGCCTCATAAATCTTCTCAACTCAAATTTAGGATGCATTAACTCCCTCCCAACAACTTGGAGCTAATCTAGCAACAAATTCCTATTGTTGTCATCTACTGAGATTTTTTCCTATTTTACATACAACAGAAAATCTCAACATTGAGACACTCCAATTATCCCGGTCTCCATCGAGCTAAAGAAACTTCAATAATTTTGAATATCAATTGAATATCGTAAAATGTAGAGGCCAAATGACAAATTGAAGAATAAAGTAAATCTGAAACACTTTCCGGAAAAAAGTCATGGCCATGAGGACAAAAGATTTCAATATTTTGATACTAGTGACTTTATCACGTAAATTATGGTTTATCATTTTCTTAGATATCTTTCCAGTATAGATTTTTGGGATTCCAAATGCATAATAGACCATGTTAATGGAAGGAACAACATTCAACAAACTTCATTACTAGGTTTGCTGAGTCATATAAAGTGTATATAGAGTTGCTTTCAAAATTCTTCTATTGGGCACATAACAAAACAAGCAATGATTTATCCAAAAAGGGACTAGAGGATAGAGAAGAAGGCATCCACATCATGGCAAAAATAGGTGCTGAAGAGACAAAAGTAGAAATTCTAAAAGTGCCCAGATAGATCACTGAAATGGGATAAAAAATGCAGAACCTTATAGAAGATATGTTTATATTATATTTATCTCTTTTTTTTTCATTTTGTATAATTTTGTAACTAATTTTGTATAGAAATCATATAGAAAGAAATCCATTAGATATGAGATCTTCAGAAATGGGAACGATGTGATCCACTTTTCAGATTCTATTTATAATGCAAATATGGAAAAATTACCATATCCCTTATATTACTGCACAAATGAACTATGTGTATATCCTAGGTTTACGAGAACAATCTGTCTTTCATAAATATGTACTGTTTTATTCCATAATAATAAAACAGGCAATTTTTCACTGCGGGAAAAAAAAAATGAAAATACCAATATCCCCAATATTTTATTTACAAAACTCTTCAAAGATATACCCTTTTGGGATTCATGCCTCTATCTCGAACTGATGTTAGTTGAGTTGGGAATACAAGATAAGGGCTCTTGAATCTATGCCTATCCTGGTCGCCTTCTTATTTTTTTTCTCACTTGTTGAGGTTCTGTCCAGACAACGTTAATTTTTAATCATTTGAGATTTGGAAATGTAATTAATCTTGTATAGTTGGATTTGTAAAAATTCTTCATGCGAAAATTCGTCAGTATGTCTGTATTTTACCGAGCTTAGTTTTGGGTCTGTCAAGAAAGTCATTTAAAAATATGGAATCAAATTCTCATGGAGTACCAGCAACAACCATGATCATTACTGGCTCTCGAGGGATTAGGTTGGTCCATGAGTCTTCATCTCTGTCCGACCCTCCTCTGGCTGCTTGTAATTTTACTGAAGTCATTAATCAAACGAGTCTTTCAGGCAAGACACAATTTGGATCTCTAGAGGCCAAGATTCATGACAGTTGGATGGGGAAGGTTCTGTGAAAAGTGAAGGCAATATTTTTTTGAAGGTTTGGCTTGTCGAAGGGGTAGCAAATGCTACTGTTTTGCCAGCTTCGACCACGCAACCTCACCGGTGTCCAGTTGAAGGATGCAACGTAGTGTTGAAAAATGCATTCCAAAGGAAACGAACACAACTTTTATCAGCAATGCAGCAGATACCTAGCCAGGAGAGGATTGCGCCATCATTTTTCTATGATCCATACATGTATAATTTAATAACCGAAATGAGTAATTGTGTGTTTATGTTCGGTGTTTCTGAACTTATCTAGATTGCCGATTCCCAATCAGTTGACAAACTTGAACTACTTAAAGATTTTAGTTTTAGTTTTCTCAGGGATTTAACTTCATTTTAAACTTTCTTGTTCAAATTATTAGACTGCAAAAACCTACCTTGTTTGTGGTTCACCTATGCACTTTTATGATAATTTATAAATTTCTCCCTCAAGATACAAGTTAGGTTCATGAGCCGAAAACCATGAAATTTTTTAATATTTCAAATCTAGTTTTGTGACGGACTTGACTTTTAGTCATAAGTTTCAAATTATTAGAGTGAAAAAGATTACATTGCTTATTTTTTTGTTATACATGATTATGATAATTTATAAATTTCACTATTCAAGTGTAGGTTCAAGTAAAGTACAAGTTCAAAGTACAGATTCATGAGTCAATAACCTAAAACTGATTGAAAAAATTAGTTTTAGTTCTTAGTAACTTGAATTACTCATAAGCTTAGTTTCTCATGATTAGAGTTTAACATTATTCATTGTTTAATTTTCGGGTCTGCATTTTTATAATAATTTATAAATTTTTCCATGATGTCATAACATTTAGTTTTGATTATTTTCCCCATATATTTGGTCTTATAACACCTGGAAATTTTGAAGTGTTAAGATAAGTTGTATATTGTTTTAATTTTTTTTTGTTTATATATAAATATAAACTAAATTCATTTTAATTTCATAGTTTTAATAAATTCATTAATTTCAATTCAATATTTTTAAATTTTGAGAGATTGAACGTTATTTCAAATGGGTTTTTAAAGTTTTGCACACTTTTATTAATATTGAAATCTTGAGAGATTGAACGTGACTTAAAATGGATTTATTTAATTTCCACACACTTTCATTTACTTAATAGTTTTTCTTTTATTTTAAAGGAGAGTTAATTTATGATCTTATTATATAAGATTTTTAAAAAGATCTATCTTAATTCAACATTTATAAAGTGTTTAGAGAGATTAAATTTATTTTTGAGTATAAAATTTGATGAAAATTTTCTATTTAGACAGATTTACTTTTTATATACATTTAGTAGATTCAAAATTAAAATGTTTCTTTATAATATATTATATTATATTTTTTATATAAAATTATTCTTCTCTTTTCTTTTACAAAGTATGTTTTCTTAGCTTTTATTATAATAAAGTTCTATCTATTTATTTTTTATTTTTTAGTATATGAATTATTCTATTCTTCTTATCTTTCTGTTATTAAATACATATAATGCTATATTGTATTTGATATGTTTTATGCTTTTATATAATTCTTTATTATAATATATGCAAGTAAGTTCATTATAAAAAAATGTAGAGGAAAAATTGTAAAATATCAATTATGGCATATCTATTAAGGTTTTGTAGAATATCATCAATTATTATATTGGGTGTATTATTTTATATATGGTATTCATTATTATTATATATGGTATCATTTTTTCCGGAAGTTTAAAAGTGGTAGAGTATGAATACAAATCATATAAAAATATTAATTACAAACAAAATTAGATTATCATCTATTGAATTAAAAAACAAAAAAGTTATTTGGTTCTCAATCATATTATGTATTTGTATTATTATTATATTATAATATATAATTATATATATGTATATGCTATATATATATATTAATATATATATATTACATGTAATTACCTAATTGTTATTATATATATTAATGAAGTAAAAAAATGCTAGTCTATTTCCTCAATTTTTAATATATAATTCAATATGGACAAAAAATATAAATTTGGTTGATAATTAAAATATTTAAATAAAAGGAAATTATTATTAAAACATTTTAAGTAAGTTTACTCTCTCATTATTTTAATTTTGGTTTGTTTTTAGGTATAGTTTTTAGTCATTTCAAATCTAAAAAACATTTATTGGAATTATAAGTTTAAGTTGTGTATTCTACACAATCCAAGTGCTCTCTAAAAGAGATTCAGACCTCAAAATATTTGATCTCTCTTAGTTATTTATAGCCCTCTTGAAATAAAATTCAATCATACTAAAATCAATAAAAATAATTATTAATAAAATTTTTAACTAGAGTTGTTACTCTCTCATTATTCTCTTTTCTTTTGCTTAAGCAAGAGTCGTGCCTTCTTTTTCATTATGTCAAACATAATTTACAATACTTACACAATGCCATCAATAGTAGGATGTTCTAAAGTTTATAAGCTCTCTAACCCCTAAGTGTTCCCACCATTCACTTTCGGCTACCGAATATAATAAATTACGGCCCAAAACTGTGTGTCGTCTGCTCTCTAACCGCTATAGAAACCCTGCCTCCAAAATTCTTGAATAAACATATGCTGGAGAAATCAAACGCTTCAAAATGAAGCATAAAGTCAACTATCTGACCCCACCAAACCCTCACACATTCCTGAGCATTGATCAGACGAGAAATAATCGAATGGTGGAGCAGAATATCGCACGCTCAAAATTGATTGAAGTTTAATGTGCGATGAGGGTGGTTTCTTGACCCTTCCCTCATCCACGTGTGGAGCGATGAAAGGTATCGCTGCCCAAAAAACGAAACCACCTTCGGCTTGAAATTTATGCGATCACACCAAAACCGCCCGAGAGGTGGTTTAGTAGCCCTGCCATGAGATGAATGGGAAGTGTTGCCGTTAGAATGTTTAATGTTCTCATCCATTCTCCTGACAATGAAAACCCAACACCCGCCTTCAGGGCTTTTCAGCAGACTGATGATCAAAGTTTTAGAGACCTCCTCTATCATGCTATCTTCTGTTGATCTGCTTGGCCAACCATGTGAATCCTACAAAAATCTGCTCATTGCGTCCTCACTTCCTTAGTTTTGTTTTGATACACTTTGTTGTCCTCTTTTGCCTGGGTGTGGCAAAGAGCTTTTAGTTGGCTTTGCGGCATTTCTCGCCATCTCATTGAATTCCTGTTGTCCTTACAGGTGACACCTTGGTTGGCTAGGATGTTTGCCAAATTGTTGGCCTTTCTACATACATGGTTGAATTTAAGTGTACAAAGTCCCTGAAGATGGATTTGAATTTTTTGGAGTACCCTTATTAACCGCCAATGTTTTGTTACTTTTTCTGGTCTGATGCCATGACTAAGTTTCTTGGATGCATTGATGACTAACTTTGAATTAGCTTCTATCACCACCTTGTGGAAGTTGTTGGTAGCTTTACCTAAATGACATTAGTTTCACCATGTTATTGGTAGCTTTACCTAAATGAAAGTGGAAGAGGGAGATGATGTTTCTTGTTTCATCCCTTAGAGCTCCTCCAAAACCAGCCATTCCAGGGTTATTTTTTGAAGCTCCATCAATGTTAAACTTTAAAAATCCTTCTTGGGGGGGTGGGGGGCGGTCCAGAAATCCTCAATTGGTTACCTTAAGATTATTTTCATGTTTAAAGCTTGAGGAGTAAGACCCTGCATGTCCAACTATCTGAGTATTTTCAACTCTGTTTCTCAAGGAGGATCTTTGGGGAGATCCCTAACTGTTGTACCCACTGTCTCTTTCAGTTGTTTAAAGATATACTCCGATAGGCGGAGAGACGGGTTCTTTTCTTCTTCGAAAATTATTTTATTTCTTTGTTTCCAAACATTCCATATTATGAAACTTGGCAAGAGAGCCCAGGTAGAGTTAATAACCTCATACTCCGAAAAATTATCCCTCGAATTGTTTATGGTGTTTGTGATACTATCTCTATCTCGATCGGATTGATTGAATATGGAGGCAAAAAAATATCATATCCTTGAGGTAAAAATGTAGCTATTGAGAAGATGTTCCATTGTCTCCTCTTGTGCTTCACAGAGCTGGCAACGGGAGGGTCCCAGCATACCCCTCTTTCTAATACTGTCCCAGGTTAGGATTTTCCAATGGTGAACCAGCCACATAAAGAGCTTGATTTTCATCCAACCTTTATTCCTCCATAGCTTCTGCCAGGATCTGATCGGAGCTTTTGATTCCAGCCCTAGGAGAATAGCTTTTGCTTCCTTAATATTAAAGTTTCCCTCTTTGTTGTTACCCCATCTTAGTTGATCCGTCCCTTAGTGACTAAACTCATCCTTTGATCCAACATATTTTTTAGGGTCTCTGCTTTGATGTTGAGGGTTCTGTCTGCCCTGCCATCTATGATTTTCCATGTTCTCCATTTTTCAGTATTGCAAGCATGTTGCCAAAAGTCCTTTACCTTTACTAGTCCTTGGTTATCTGTCTCTTGCTTCAGTCCTGAAAAATCCTCTGTCAAAATTTTTGCTTCTTGCTGCCATTTTTCAGCCAAGAAAAGTGCGTGATCTCCATTTCTTATTTCACATAAGCTATTATTTTGTACCACTCCTTTGTTCTCCCAGGCTTTGTTCCATATAGGAGATCCCTTTCTGTTTCCCATCATTCTTATTAGCTTAGAGGAGTACCAGGATCTTGCATATCTTTCCTCCCAGATGCTTTCCCATTGAGCCTCAGGATCCTTGACCGATTGCCACCAAAGTTTGGCTCCAAGAGCCTTACTGAGAATCTTTGGATCATCCAGTCCTAGGCCTCCTTGGTTCTTAGGGTTGCAGATCTTTTCCCAAGAAACTAAAGACCATTTTTTCCTAGTTTCCTCCTTGCCCCAAAGAAAATATATTTGGATATTTCTGCATTGTTGTAGGACTCCTTTTGGGGTAGGAAGAGCTAATAGCATAAAGACTGGGACAACTTGGAGCACTGCCTTTGTAAGAACTAGTCTACTAGCTAGATTTAAAGACCTGATTGTCCAATTTTTGACTTTGTCTTGCATATTTTTGATTAACGGATCCAAAATGCTATTATTCAAAGGTTTAGCCATTAGAGGAACTCCGAAATATTTCAAGGGGAGGGAATCTCTTTGAAAACCTAGAATCCTGGAAACATTTATCTGGATGGCAATGTGAGTGTTAAAGAAAAAAAAATTGATTTGGAAAGATTGACCACCATACCTGATGCCATTGCAAAGTCGCTAATAATTTTCTTGTAAGCAAGCGCTTCCTTGATTGTGGAATTCCCTGTAACATTGTCATCTACAAGTTGTTGGTGGGTCAGAGCCTGCCCATTCTGTGATAGTTGGAGTCCTTGAATTTTACCTATTTCTTTCGCATTCTTAATGGACCACCCTAGCCCTTCCATCATTAGCATGAAGAGAAAAGGTGAGAGTGGATCACCCTGCCTAAGTCCTCTAGAAGGAAGTAAAATATCTGAGGGAGAGCCATTAACTAAAATTCAGAAGCCGAAATAAGTCACTAGGGCCATCACCCATCTGATCCAACTGTGATCAAAACCAAACGCAGAAAGCATTTTCTTGGTATATGTCCAATTTACTTTATCATAAGCTTTGGCTATGTCCAATTGCATTATCATACCCACTTTTTTTTGCTAGACAACGAGTGGACCAGCTCGTGAGCTTGAATGATGTTATCAAGAATTTTTCTGCCTTCCATATACCTGGGTTGTTCACCTAAAATAATCATAGGCAACAAGGGTTTGAGTCTGTTGGCCACTACCTTGGAAATAATCTTGTAAACAACACTGCATAAGGCAATGGGTCCATACTTCTTTGGCGTTTGGGCATTATCCTGTTTTGGAATAAGGGAGATGAAGGAGGTGTTGAGAGATTTCAAAATAGTTTTGTTCAGCCCAGAATCTTCCACTACCCTTACAATATCCTTTTTAACAATGTTCCAACCAAATTTGAAAAAATCGACGTTGAATCCATTCGAACCAGGGGGTTTGCCATTTTGCATTTCCTTGAGTACCTCGCTTACCTCCTTTTCAGTAACAGGTCTATTGAGATTATTGTTGTCCTCTCTGGTTACCAATTTAGCGATGTGATTGGTGAAGTCTTTGATGAAAGTCTCCCTTACTAAAATGTCTTGCTGGGCTATACCACTAAAGTGTTTAACTAACACTTCTTCAAATTTCTCATGGGTTTGTTGGATCTGCCCATCCTCATTCTTGATCGAAGAGATCCTGTTGCAATTCCAACTAGCAATGGTAGATCTGTGAAACAATTTGGTGTTGCATTGTCCTTCCTTTAGCCATTACACTCTTGATTTTTGTTTCTAGAAAATTTCCTCTTGTTTACACAACTTTTCACATTCTAGATGGTATTTTTCTACATGTTCATTTTTGTTCTTATCAAATCCCTCCTTGATCAAGGTTTGGTTGAGCTCTAGAATTTTATTTTCAACCGATTTCTTACCTACAAAAATATTTCCGAAAATATCCTTGTTCCAAAATTTTAGCTTCATCTTGATGTGCTTTAATCTTTTGTGTAGCAGGAACGTTAACGATCCCTAAATCTGCAGATCTCCCGCCCACCAATTTTCAATGTTGCTGATAAAACCTGGATGTGATAACCATATGTTTTCAAATCTGAAAGGTCTATTTCTTGGGGTGCCTATGCCCTTGATCTCCATTAGCACCGACAAGTGATCTGATCTACTAAAAGGGAGAATTCCTGCAATTATTTGCTTGTATAAAAGCATGAGATCCTCTGAGATCATAAATCTAGTTACTTAGAGGCTACCTTGGAATACCCTCCTCTTTTATTATTCCAAGTGCAAAGGCCATTGCTTGTCTCAATGTCAAATAGCTTCATGTTTTCCGAAAAGTTTAGGAAGGCTGTGGAATCCTTGTTTAGAGCTCTTGTACCCCCTTTTTTCTCTGAGAGAGATCTTATCATGTTAAAGTCTCCTCCTATGACCTAAGGTAACCCTCCATACCTGACCCAGAGATTTACCAAGGGATCTAAAAACATGATTTTGTTATCCAACCTTTGAGGGCCATAAACATTTGTGACTAGATAGGTGTTCTTGTCACCTACAGGTTGTATGACCACTGATAAATAGTCCCTTGATTCCTCTGCATTAGTATTCCAATCTTTAGGGGATTCCAGAGCATGAGGATACCTCATGTTGAGTTTTCAGCTTTAACTTCTAGGAACTCAAATCTGCTGAGCCATTTACTATGGATTTGCTTTAACTTTTGTATACAGCATTTTGTTTCTTGGAAAAAAATTATGTCCGGAGCTGCTTGTTTCATTCTATTATTCAACATTTTTTGTTTTCTCCTACTACATAGACCTCTAATATTCCAAGTTTTGAACTTCATAATTAAAGATTGGTAAAAGTGTAACTGGTTAGATCTTTCATCTTACCTGAGTCGACCATGAGCTTTCCACATTCCATCACTAGCTCGTTCTTCTTTTTTCTGCCTCCTTTTCTTCCAGGATTTTTGGGTTCTAGCCCCGGAGTCGCTTTTACTGCTTTCCCTCCTTCGTTACTCTATCTTTCAATGTTATTTACTTCCTCCAAGCCCTTTGCCTACGTTTTCCATAGGAATAGTTGTTTTATTATATTGATCTTTTCTTGTGATAATTATTTTATTTTTGTTATTTTTGCAAGGCAAATTGAAAAACCACGCCAATTGTACTATCTGTTTTATATACATAATATAGAAAAATTAAAAAAACAAAGCAGTGATGAAACAAGATGTAGCTACATATTTTCAAAAGTGGGGAACCAAAAATATATAGTTGACAATGGCAGTAAAGACGTAGCTCCATGATTTTAAAAGTGGGGAACCAAAAATACATAGTTGACCAGGTAAACATTATAGTTGCAATCTAAAAATGATTTTTTTTCATTAATAATAAAAGAATATATTCATTAAAGTTTTCCAAACAAATTATCTTATATCTGAGAAAAAAATATATTCATAATCCTCACCTCCAGTTATACAAAATCACATAAAGCCATCAAAATCATATCATTAAAAAACCATAAAAAATTATAGAAAAGTTTTCCTCTATGGAGTTGATATATCTGCATATAGCTAAGTCATACTCAACTAGATCTTAGTTGATGCCCCTTTTTAAAGAAGACCTGTTACTACTTCTTTTCTGTTCTTTATATAAGAGTGAATGTAATGCGCTGCCAATTATTTATCAAAATTTTAATACACCGAATCTAGTTGGAAAAAAATTATGGCTCTATTATGTTCTTTATATATTGGTGAATGTAATGGGTGTTGAAATGTAATTTTGAACTGCCGCACATTTAATTCAGAAAACTAGGGAAGATTACCCGCACCACCTTTTATGTGGAGTGGTATTCTTCGTGAGGGCTCCAATCACATTGAGTTGCTTACATGTGCCGGCAACACTGTTCCAAAACCACCCATTCCCCGACAGGTAAAGTTCGGTAAGATGGGACCTCCGGGGAGATTGCCATAGCAGCTCGATTAAATCAATGTGCCTGCACCATTTGAACTTGTGTGAAGTGAAAGTTATGTTTTGACCGCCAGTTTCTTCGTAAAAGTAATTAACTGAATTTATTGCATTCGTAGATTGTTGGTAAATGTTTGTAAGATCTTTAATTTTAATGTTTTTTTTTCACACAGAAGTATGGAAACATAAAAAAAAGTGTATTGTTATTTCTTTTGGGTTATGTTGTTTATTGTATATTTGAAAAAAAGGAACGCAGAAGCGTGAAGTAGTTTGAGAGGCGCAACAGCGCGAGATAAAAAAAATTTGTTGGGAGATTGAAATGTATTGCAATGAAGTGAAGTGCGCAACACTATGAATGTTTTTTTTGAAATGTAATGTAATGGAAATGCACCAACATATGTAAGCAATTACATTTACAACAGTAAATGTAATAATTTTCTATTTACACAATAGTGTGTTAATTTTTGAAAAATAGAGTATTACTCTCTATTGCAGAGATAGAGTAAATTTCCTTTTTGGAACTGGTGTAATCCCTCCATTGGAGGAAGAAATTTGTAACAGGCAATTTTGATTAATGAATACAAGTTTATTTTTGGTGTGTGAAACTCTGTTCTTCATCTCCAACAAACAATATTTTTTTTTGTCCTGTGGCAAAAACAAAACATTTTCTCTGTTCAGATTTTTGTTTGAAATTGCCAGAAATTTCCAACATGGTATCAGAGCTTGTCCAGTCCCTTTGAAGCTGTCAAAAAAGATGAAGGAAGGATTTCTTATTATAGCAGCTTCCCCAGCAGAGTGAAGTCTCAATCAAGGAAAAATCCAAGGTATTTCTCAAGTTTTTTTTGTGTTGCTATTGAAAACAGTCAGTGATTTTTAAACACACAATCAAGTATTTTGAAGCATAGTTTAGAGTTCAAGAATGGCTGGCTCCAGCACTAGCACTAGCATGGGTATCTGTAATACCCAGCTCCCACAATTTAATGGGAAAAACTATGACTATTGGGAAATAACCATGAGAGCCCTGTTTTTCTTTTTTCTTCGTAAATACTAATTCTATTAAAAAAGGTGTAAAAATATATAAAATGAGGTCAAGACCTCAGAGGAGGCCAAGGCCATTCCTCAACCAGAAACTCAGGGACATTACCGTTCAGGCCTTCAAAGAAATTTACAGTACAAACTTCAAAATTTTGACTTCGGGCTCTAACAAACTGAAATATTTTACCAGGACTGAGATCCTCATGCCCTTCATTGACCAAAAAAGCAGAAAAGCAACTAGCATAGCCATATTTATAATAAAAAGTAGAACCTATATTGGTTGTTTCCACTGCCTGTTGCGTGAGTATGAACCGAACACAGACATCTAACTTCATAATCAAAGACACAAAACCAAAATTTCAGAGCATATAGGCTAGAAGGCCACCCGGCAAAGAAGAGACATGATTAATCAGCGTGTTTTGTGAAGCTGGCTTCTCCTCGTTCACTTGGCTGGTAGAAGCTACCCAGGTCACGAAACCGTCTTCATCATATGCCGATGCGCCTCCATTAGGAGTAGTTACCATACTTAAAATACCAACTTCCCTTTGAGATGGCCCGCAGGCCAGAATATCACTATGAGTCGGATCCATTGGCTGCTGAGGCACTTCCGAAATAGGAGCATCCTCTTGCATGTGATCCGCATCAAGTCCCCTTGAAGAACACTATCTTCCTGAGAGTGGGTGGAGATAGTTCGAGTCGAGCTGAGTTGGTTGCTCTCCTCCTCTGAGACAATTATGGTAATACTTGCTGTCAAAACAGGCCAGTTGAGCCGACTTTGAAAAGTAAACCTGGAGGTCTGGAGTGAATTGTCCGGGATAAGCCTAGCTTGATCCAGAGGCGAAGAAGAAGGAGGAGCTGAGGCAATAGGGGCAACATTTTGTGGAGCAGGGTGAGAAGGGCGACCTCTGTTCCCTATGTGGCTACCTCGACGAGGGATTCCTCGGCTGCGAGGCATAGTCAGAGAGGCGAATGTGCCGGGAGAGCAACTGAGCCAAAGCAGGCTAGGAACAGTAGGAGCACGGAAAGTTACAGGGAGCTTCCAAATCCAAGCTAACAACCAGACTTGAAAGACCAAGAAGAGGTGTTGAAGTGGTTCTGCTTCATAATAAAAAGAACCAGTGATTGAGATAGGGGCATTGTGCGGATCCATGCCAATAAGCCAACTTTTTTACTGTGCAACCATGCTCGTATTAATGCCAGACCATATTCGAGACTGCTCGATATTAATTTCATCTGCCTTGAACTTAATTCGCCATCCTACGACGCATATCCTACGGATCATCCGCCTGCCATCCGTCAGGCCAGATGTTTGAATTATGCAATTTGTCATTGATAACTGCTAATGCCACCCACATCCGGGTCCATGAGAGCCCTGTTTGCGTCACAAGATTTATGGGAATTTGTTGAGGATGGATTTGAAGAACCAACAGATGAAAATGAGTTTAATAACTTAACTCACGGAGAGAAAGATCTGTTGAATAGCTATAAGAAGAAGGATTATAAAGCCCTCCTGTTCTTATATCAAGTAGTGCATTGAGAGTGTGTTTCCAAGGATAGCAGCAGCCAAGACATCCAAAGAAGCATGACAAACTCTCAATACAACCTATCAAGACATGGGGAAACTGAAGAAAACAAAACTACAGTTGCTGAGGAGAAATTTTGAGAGTCTATGCATGAAGGAGTCAGATAACGTTGGCTCATTCTTCACACATGTGATTGGCCTGGTCACACAGATAAGGTCTCATGGAGAGATTCTTGATGAAAGGAGGATTGTGGAGAAAATATTGAGGGTCCTGCCCTCAAAGTTCGACGCGATTGTCACCACCATATAAGAGACAAAGGATCTCACAAATTTCCCAATTGATGAACTACATGCATCACTAATAACACATGAGCAGAGATTGAGTAGAAATGAAAATGCATCTCTAGAGCAAGCCTTTAAGACCGAGATGTCCTTTGGATGAGGAAGAGGTCAAGGCAAAGGAAACAAGAGAGGAAGCGGCAGAAGCCAAAACAGGGGTGGAAGAAACACTCCAACAAATACTTAAGGAAGAGGCAGCAATCCAAATTAGAACCAAGGCGAAGGCAACAACCAACAAAGTGGACAACATCATGTTCAAGGACAAAGGTATGAAAAATCCAATGTCCAATGTTATTATTGTAAAAAATATGGGCATTATGCAAATAAATGTAGGAAGAAGCAGCAATAATAGATCTAGCGCAAATTTTAATACAGAGAATATCAGCTAGGATAATTTGTTGTTAGCTTGTAATATAGTTGAAACAAAGAGTGATGATATATGGTTTCTAGACTCCGGTTGGAGTAACCATATTATAGGAAACATAGCCCTGTTTTCTAAGTTAGATGAGAGTGTGAAGTCACAAGTCACACTTGGGACTGATAGTAAATTTTCTGTTATGGGAAAAGGAGAAGTACAAATCTTTACAAAGAAAGGTGAAAATAAAACCATAGTAGATGTCTATTATGTTCCCGGAATGAAGTGTAACCTCTTAAGTATTTGACAACTTGTTCAAAAGGGTTACAATGTTTTCTTTGAGAATGATGTATGCACCATCATGGATAGAAAACCTAGCAAACTATGTATTGCTAAAGTGAAGACGACAAGGAACATGATCTTCCCTCTCAGGATAAAAGCAGTTTTGAAAGATGGAGTTGAAATTGCAGCAGTTACACAAGAGAAATTCCAAAGCGAGCCAAAGGATGAAAATTGGTTGTGGCACTTGAGATTTGGACATCTCAATTTTGGAGGTCTTAACCTGTTGAGTACAAAAGGAATGGTAAGAGGACTACCATTGATAGGGAAACCAAGCAGCCTTTGTGAAGGTTGCATCTTGGGGAAAAAACACAGAGAAAGTTTTCCATTAGGGAAAAGCATAAGGGCAAAAGCACCCTTAGAAATTGTCCACTCGGATTTATGTGGACTGATGCAAACTCCATAACTTGAAGGCAACCTCCATATTCTAAAATTCATCGATGATTTCACCAGAAAAACTTGGGTATATTTCCGGAAGAACAAAAGTGAATTGTTTGAAAAAATTCGCAATTTCAAAGCACTTGTACAAAACCAAAGTGGGATGCATATCAAAGTTTTAAGAATTGATAGAGGAGGTGAGTATGCTTAAAGAATTTCTATGCTTTTATAGAGAAAATGGAATTCATAAACAGTTTACCACTAGGTACACTCCGCAGCAAAATGGTGTTACCGAAAAGAAGAATAGGACAATCATGGATATGGCGAGGAGTATGCTAATGGCAAAGCATTTGCCAAATGATTATTGGGCTAAAGTTGTACACTATGTAGCGTATATTTTGAATAGATTCCCTACAAAAGTAGTCATGAACTGAGTGCCAGAAGAAACATGGAGTGGGAGAAAGCAAGAAGTCACCCACATGAAAGAATTGGGATGTGTGGCTTATGCACACATTCCAGATCAGCTAGGGAAGAAGTTGGACAGCAAAGGGGAGAAATGTATTTTCATTGGATACAGTGAGGAATCCAAAACTTACAGGTTATATAACTCATCCACCAAGAAGCTTTTTGTGAGAAAAAATGTCTAGTTCATTTAGGAGGAAGATTGGGATGGAAGCATAGAGAAAACTGTGAATGTTAAAAGCTCTTTGTCACATGATGAAGATGATGAGGACATGGCTGAAATACATCCCCAAACAACACCGACAACACAAGGATAGCAAGTGACACCCTTGAGGAGAAATGAAAGTGCTTCTCCAAGCACATCACAAGAAGGAAATTCAAGTGCTTCTTCAAGCACTTGTACACCAAATGAAAGGGGTAAGAAGTTCAAAAATTTAAGTGACATTTATGATGAAGGTATGAATTCTTTGTTTGCTTTATATTGTCATGTTGATGATCCTATTCATTTCGAAGAAGCAATTAAGGATAAGAAATGGATAAAAGCTATGGATGAGGAGATCAATGCCATAGAAAGACAGAAGACGTGAGATTTGGTTGAGCTACCAAAAGGAAAAGAAGTGATTCTTCCCATGAATGGGAGAAAGGAATTGAAGTCCCTTGAAGATCTTCTTATAGGGAAGAGATATGGAATTAAATCTGCCATAAGAGCAGAGAAGAAAATGTTGCAGGATAGATTGGAGATGTAAACATTGGAAATCTTGTCTTAGGTAGAGAGAAAGAGGATATTACATGATGATCATAATACTTTTGTAGCTTCTATGACATCTGAAGGAACATCTAAGGAACTGAGAGCAAATGACCCACTAATTTTCCCAAAAGGCACAAGTGCAGATCATGTCCCAATGGAAACAGTGAGGTGCAAAGACAATACTCTTATTCCCCAAAACAGTAACCAGGCATAGTTTTGTGATTTAGGATTGATTGGGGTGCCTGAGAACAACAGTAAGAGTGATGAAAGCAAAGTCGATACAAATAGACAGAAAAGTTTTGAATTTTTTGAGAAAATGTTTAGGTATGGCTAATAACCCAGCATTTGAAATTAAAGGGGAATGCTGAAATGTAATTTCGAACTGCTGCACATTTAATTCAGAAAACCAGGCAGGATTCCCCGCACCACCTTTCACATGAAGTGGTATTCTTCGTGAGGGCTCCGATCACATCGAGTTGCTGACATGTGCCCACAACATTGTTCCAAAACAACCCATTCTCCGGCAGGTAAAGTTCAGTAAGATGGGACCTTCGGGGAAATTGCGATAGTTGTTCGATTAAATCAACGACGTGCACCATTTGAACTTGCATGAAGTGAAAGTTATGTTTTGACCACCAATGGTATTCTTCGTGAGGGCTCCAATCACATCGAGCTATTGACATGTGCCCACAACATTGTTCCAAAGCCAACCATTCTCCGACAGGTAAAGTTCAGTAACATGGGACCTCCGGGGAAATTGCGATAATTGTCTGATTAAATCAACGACGTCGATTAAATCAATGACGTGCACCATTTGAACTTGCATGAAGTGAAAGTTATTTTTTGACCACCAGTTTCTCTGTAAAAGCAATTAATTGAATTTACTGCATTCGTAGATTGTCCGTAAATGTTGGTAAGATCTTTAATTTTAATGTTTTTTTTTCACACGGAAGTATGAGCACATAAAAAAAGCGTATTGTTATTTTTTTTGGGTTATGTTGTTTATTGTATATGTGAAAAAAAGGAACGCAAAAGTGTGAAGTAGTTTGAGATTTTGTTGAGAGATTGAAATGTATTGCAATGAAGTGAAGTGTGCAACACTGTCAATGTTTTTTTTAAATGTAATGTAATGGAAATGCACCATCATATGTAAGGAATTACATTTACAGTAGTAAATGTAAGTTTTTATTTACACATAGTGTGTTAATTTTTGAAAAATAGAGTATTACTCTCTTGCTTGCAACACCTGACTTGCAACACCTGTTGTCTCATAGGATCTTTGTTTGCCAAATCACTAATCCATTTGCACTTAAACCAAAGTTGTGCGCCTTTGAAAGTAAGGTTGTACAAAGTTCAACCTCTAAGATGAAAATGGGCATAGAGATTTTCATTCTGTTAACAAGCAAAGGTAAACCTGCAGATCCGCGAATAATCCTTTCTAAAATCTGGTTGACAGCATAAATCGGAATTCCACTCACAACCGGATTATTATATTTGTGGGGACTGTAGAAGCCAGCCCATAATGACTGAAGCCTTCCATGATCGTAGACTAATACACCGGCAAATAAATTCCCTAAATGTTCCTCTAATTTGATCACGTCCATGTTCATTGCTCTATAACGGGGAATATCAGTCGCAGCAATATTCAATGAAACTTGTGTGCTTGTGACAGTGCACTTGTGTGATGCAAGTTCTAAGCTCTTTCTCAAACTAAAAAGATGCACAACATCACCTTTAAGCAAAGTAGGTTCAGGAAGAAGAACAACTGCATGTACAGCTGCAGCACCGGCTGCACCTAGTGTGACAAGATCATATGCCACTAATGCATAATTGTGTAGAAGGTGCAAAAAAATAACCAGCCAAGGGATTTCCGCTTGGTATGGAGCAAATGATAACATGACATCTGCCACAGATGTGGGAATTGTATTCCTGTCAATCGCAACTATTCCTATGGTTTTAGAATGATAGACCACCACCCCGGTTTGATGAAGAGGTTTATTCCGCACACAATCAAGCACTGATAATGGTGGTATATCGACATCAACCATGACAAGGCTTGGTTTTATGGCTTCCTCTAAAGATGGGGTTTGAATTTCCAAAGTTGTACCTGGCTCATCTTGATCATTCAGCCGTCTCCTCTTTGCCTTGCTTCTGTCAATACTGATAGAGTCTGAAACAAAAGAATGGAACTGTGGCATATCATCCCCACTGCTTACATTTCTAACAATACATTTCAATCCTGGAATGGTAATGAGTTTTGTTGAATCCACTGTTGGAAATTAATTCCAACTGCATCACATAAATACTGAACCGAAATCTGATCTTCAGCAATTAATTTCAGATTATCCGGAAGCCGCAAAAGTCCACTGATATTTTGCACTTTAAATATGCATTAAATGCAAAATTAAATCCCCTGCAGACAACCGACTTATTTTTGCTGAAAAGTCATCACCGCCTTCTGCAATAAATACAAAGATAAAGATCAGCAGATATTTTACTTAGTTTATTGTTTAATCAGATTTTTATTTTTCGTATAAATGTAACGCACAGTAGTTCTGTTTTCAAGTGCAAGAGAGAGGCAGCGTAAGCAGAAAAGAACAACAATTCTGTTTTCTTTGTGAGTGTAAGAATTTCTGAACAACAGTTCTATTTTTGTACTCTGAGAGAAAATAGAGAAGGTTAGAAGAACAAGAGTGTGTCTCTTCTGTAAATGCACAACAGTACTGAACCTGCGATTTTCTGAGATAGAAAATCGAGTTCTGGAACTGAAGCGTTCCTCTTGTAACAGCTAAGTTTACTGTATCAGTTTTGTTCACTGTTCATAAATACAAGTTTACTGTTTTGCTGATTTTCTGTTGTTGTTATACCAAGTGTCAAAAACACTTTGATTTTACTCTGCAAGTCTATTAGTGATTTGACGCCCCTTGATTTAGTTGTTGTTACACAAAGCGTCAATTTTCTTAAAGCGACTTAGCGTCAAAAACAGTTTTCTGTTTTTTTCTGTGTTATAAAAAAAAACAGAGTATTTTTCCTGTTGCTGCAACACCAAACTGTGTTGCCGCAACACAGTTTCCAGTAAGCAATTTTCTGTTTTTTCTGTGTTAAAAAAAACAGAGTGTTATTTCCTGTTGCTGCAACACCAGAATCCTGTTGCTGCAACACCAAGTCCAGAAAACAAAATTATCAGTTTTCTGAGCATAAACAGAGCAGTTTTGTGTTATCTGTTTGTTAAGGAATTTAGCAACAAATTCCATCATAATATCAGAGCATTGTTCTCTGATCTTTTGTGTTTGAAATCACCATAAAAATTACAACATGGTACCAGAGCTAGTCTAGGCACTCAGTGAGTCAAAAACAGAGTTTGTTTTTCACTGTAGGAGCTGTAAGAAGTTTAAAGAGCAGATTTTTCCAGCAGAGAAAGTTTTTGCTTATTTTTAATTTTACAGTCAGCATCTTTTCTTTTAAGATGGCATATGCTGGAACAGGTTTGAAAAATTCCCAACTACCACAGTTCAATGTGAAAAATCACAGTGATTGGTCCATAAAAATGAAAGCATTGTTTGCTTCTCAAGGAATATGGGAGCTAGTTGAAACTGGCTATGCTAAACCTGCAGATGCAACAACGTTGGTTGCTTTGACATCAGCAGAAAGGGACCAGTTGAAGAGTGACAAGAAGAAGGATGTCAAAGCCCTCTTTTTCCTCTTCTAATCATTACATGAAAGTGTCTTTCCACGGATTGCAGCAACAATAAAATCTAAAGAAGCATGAGATATTCCCAAGACTGCCTATCAAGGCATGGAGAAGGTGAAGACTGCAAAGTTGCAGATGTTGAGGAGAGACTTTGAAACACTCAGCATGAATGAATCTGATACAATAGATTCATCCTTCACTCAGGTTATTGGGCTGATAACCCAGATTAGATCTCATGGTGAAATCCTTGAATAAAGGAGGATCGTAGAGAAAATTTTGAGATGTTTACCCTCAAGGTTTGAAGTTGTTGTGGTAGCAATAGAAGAAACAAAAGATCTCTCACAGTTCATAGTAGATGAAATGAGTGCTTCTCTTATGTCTCATGAACATAGACTGAGTAGAGGAACGGATTCCTCTCTTGAGCAAGCATTCAAGACTCAGTTGTATTTCAGCCAAAGAAAAGGTAGAGGTAGAGAAAATAACAGAGGTCGTGGAAGAAGCCAAAACAGAGGCAGATATTATCCTGCAAGCATAAGCGGAAGGAGCTACAATCAGAACCAGGATGAAGGTTTAAGCAAACAGCAAGCTCATGGACAAAGGTATGAAAAATCCCAAGTCCAATGTCATTATTGTAAGAAATATGGGCACTATGCCAATGAATGTAAGAAAAAACAAAATGACATGAATAGTAGGCAGAATGTTAATTTTGCAAATAAAGAAAATAAGAATCCAAAGAATGTGCTATTAACATGTAACATAGCACAAGACAAACAAGAAGATGTTTGGTTCTTAGACTCAGGTTGTAGTAATCACATGACTGGAAATATTGCAATGTTTGCCAATCTGGATGAAGATGTGAAATCTGAGGTAACAACAGGGACTGATAGTAAGATAGCTGTCAAGGGTAAAGGCAGCGTCAGTATCCGAGCAAGAAATGGAGAACAGATGATTGTGCCAGAGGTATACTATGTACCTGGGCTGAAATGTAATCTTTTGAGCATTGGGCAGCTCATTGACAAAGGTTACAACGTGTTCTTCAAAGATGATATGTGTACAATCAGAGATATACCTCCAAGTAAGAAGATCATTGCACAGGTGCAGATGACCAGCAATAGAATGTTTCCTCTCAAACTCAGGGTAGATTTGAAGGAAGGAAGAACTATTGCAGTTGTAACACAAGAAGTCTTTCAGGAACAAGTGAAAGATGAGAATTGGTTATGGCACTTGAGATTTGGACATCTCAATTTCGGAGGCCTGAATTTGTTGCACAGGAGGATAATGGTAAAAGGATTGTCGTTGATTGAAAAGTCGGACAACCTTTGTGAAGGCTGCATCTTGGGCAAGCAGCACAAAGAAAGCTTTCCAGCAGGAAAGAGTATAAGGGAAAAAGCACCCTTGGAAATTGTTCACTCTGATGTCTGTCGACCGATGCAAGTACCATCACTTGGCGGAAATAGATATGTTTTAAC
This sequence comes from Pinus taeda, assembly GCA_000404065.3. Lineage (NCBI taxonomy): Eukaryota > Viridiplantae > Streptophyta > Pinopsida > Pinales > Pinaceae > Pinus > Pinus taeda. Next base: position 24,813 of record APFE030257147.1, read on the forward strand.
TTTCATTGATTATTACACCAGAAAGACATGGGTGTATATGCTGAAAAACAAGAGTGAAGTGTTTGAGAAATTCTGCCACTTCAAAACTCTTGTTGAGAAACAGTGTGGGCATTACATCAAAGTGCTCAGAACAGACAGAGGAGGAGAATACATCTCCCAATACTTTCTGCGTTTTTGCAGAGAGAATGGCATTCAAAAATAGTTCACAACAAGGTATACACCTCAGCAAAACAGTGTTGCTGAAAGAAAGAATAGGACCATTCTTGACATGGTTAGAAGTATGCTGAAGGAAAAACACTTGCCTCATGAGTATTGGGTAGAAGCTGTCACTTGCGCAGTTTACATCTTGAATAGATGCCCAACTAAAGCTGTCATGAACAGAATACCAGAAGAAGCATGGAGTGATCAAAAGCAATCTGTCACTCACATGAGAGTATTCGATTGTGTGGCTTATGCACATGTACCAGATCAGCTAAGGAGAAAGCTTGACAGTGAGGGGGAGAAGTGTGTGTTTGTTGGTTATTGTGATGAGTCAAAAGCATACAAACTCTATAATCCATCCACTAAGAAATTGATTGTAAGAAGAGATGTGCAGTTCATTGAAGATGAAGCCTGGGATGGAAGCTTAGATAAAACAGTGAATGTGAAGACAATTGTGTCTCATGAAGAAGAAGAGGAAGGGACAATAGCAAATAATCCTTCCTTGGTGGTTCCTCCTCCACCACAGAAAATTCAGCAAACCACACCACAAGCTGGAATTCAAACAACCTTAAGAAGTCAAAGCAATGCTTCTCCAAGCACACCACAGGGATCTGAAATACCCTCAAGTTCAGATGGAACTTCCATCACACCAAGAAGACCAAGATTCAGAAATCTGAATGAGATTTATGAACAAGGAGAAGTAAGTAACAATACCGGTCTGAATTCATTATTCACTTTATATTGTCATGTTGATGACCCAGTTCATTTTGAAGATGCTGTAAATGAAGATAAATCGATTGAAGCAATGAATGAAGAAATTGGTGCAATTGAAAAGAGTAATACATGGGAGTTAGTGGACCTCCCTGAAGACAAATATGCCATTGAAGTTAAGTGGGTCTATAAGACCAAAAGCAATGCTGAAGGCAATATTGATAGGCACAAAGCAAGACTTGTTGTGAAAGGCTACAAGCATCAACAAGGCAGAGACTATGATGAAACCTTTGCCCCAGTAGCAAGGATGGAAACAGTTAGAACAATGTTGTCTATTGCAGCACAACACAAATGGAAGATTTATCAGATGGATGTTAAATCTGCATTCCTGAATGGAGTGTTGAAAGAAGATGTTTATGTTCAACAACCTCCAGGTTATGAAGTTGCTGGCCAGGAGCATAAAGTTTGCAGACTCAAGAAGGCTCTTTATGGGTTGAAGCAAGCTCCAAGAGCATGGTACAGCAGAATAGATGCTTATCTATTTGAGAATAGGTTTTATAAGTGTGATGGTGAACCCACACTCTACATAAAGGATAATGACGGTAAGATTATTATTGTTGTTTTATATGTAGATGATCTGATTTTTACTAGCAATGATGCTGCTCTCATTGCTGATTTTAAAGCAGTCATGAAAAGTGAATTTGAAATGACTGACTTGGGTTTCTTAAGATATTTTCTTGTAATTGAAGTAGACCAAAGTGAAAATGGTGTTTTTATTTCTCAAGATAAATATGTAGAAGTTGTGTTGAAGAGATTTAACATGCAGAACAGCAAGGCAGTTGTGACTCCAACAGTAGTGGGGCTGAAATTGACCAAAGAAGAGAGCAGCAAGGATTTTGATCCAAAATTGTACAAGAGCATAGTGGCAACCTTATGTACTTTGACTGCAACTAGGCCAGACATTATGCACGCTGTGATTTTAATCTCCATATTTATGGAAAGACCGAAAGAGACTCATTGGTAGGCAGCCAAGAGGATTCTAAGGTATGTGAATGGAACGAAGGGGTTTGGTATTTTATACTCCTCTTCTGAAAGTTTCATGTTGACAGGTTACACAGACAGTGATTGGGATGGAAGTGTTGATGATAGGAAAAGCACATCGGGATATGTGTTTCATATGGGATCGGGAGCCATCTCATGGCCTTCCAAGAAGCTACCAATTGTGGCTTTATCAACAGCAGAGGCAGAGTATGTGGTAGCAACAGCAGCATCATGCCAAGCAGTGTGGCTGAGAAGAGTTCTCAGAGATTTGTGTCATGAAAAGGAAAATGGCACAACCATTTATTGTGACAATAGCTCAGCAATAGCTTTGTCTAAAAACTCTGTTTTTCAGAAAAGAACAAAGCACATAGATACTAAATTTCATTTCATACGTGAATTGGTTAACAATGGTGAGATTGTTTTGCAGCACTGCAGAACAGAGGATCAACTAGCTGACATCTTGACAAAACCATTGCCAAAGAAAGGTTTTGATCATTTCAGGAAATGCCTGGGTATGAATCAGTTGAAATTAAGGGGGAGTGTTGGAAATTAATTCCAACTGCATCACATAAATATTGAACCGAAATCTGATCTTCAGCAATTAATTTCAGATTATCCGGAGGCCGCAAAAGTCCACTGATATTTTGCACTTTAAATATGCATTAAACGCAGAATTAAATCCCCTACAGACAACCGACTTATTTTTGCTGAAAAGTCATCACCTCCTTCTGCAATAAATACAAAGATAAAGATCAATAGATATTTTACTTAGTTTATTGTTTAATTAGATTTTTATTTTTCCTATAAATGTAACGCACAGTAGTTCTGTTTTCAAGTGCAAGAGAGAGGCAGCGTAAGCAGAAAAGAACAACAGTTCTGTTTTCTGTATGAGTGTAAGACTTTCTGAATAGTAGTTCTATTTTTGTACTATTAGAGAAAAGAGAGAAGGTTAGAAGAACAAGAGTGTGTCTCTTCTATAAATGCACATACGTGCTGAACCTGCGATTTTCTGAGATAGAAAATCGATTTCTGGAACTTAAGCGTTCCTCTTGTAAAAGCTAAGTTTATTGTATCAGTTTTGTTCACTGTTCATAAATACAAGTTTATTGTTTTGTTGATTTTCTGTTGTTGTTATACCAAGTGTCAAAAACACTTTGATTTTACTCTGCAAGTCTATTAGTGATTTGACTCCCCTTGCTTTAGTTGCTGTTACACAAAGCATCAATTTTCTTAAAGTGACTTAGCGTCAAAAACAGTTTTCTATTTTTTTCTGTGTTATAAAAAAAGACAGAGTATTTTTCCTGTTGCTGCAACACCACGAGCATCGTTGCTGCAACACCAAACTGTGTTGCCACAACATAGTTTCCAGTAAGCAGTTTTCTATTTTTTCTGTGTTAACAAAAACAGAGTGTTATTTCCTATTGCTGCAACACCAGAATCCTTTTGCTGCAACACCAAGTCCAGAAAACGAAATTATCAGTTTTCTGAGCATAAACAGAGCAGTTTTGTGTTGTCTGTTTGTTAAGGAATTTAGCAGCAAATTCCATCATAATATCAGAGCATTGTTCTCTAATATTTTGTGTTTGAAATCACCATAAAAATTACAACATCCACTTCCTTTCCACCAACCTGTTCATCCGCTGAAATCATCATTTCGAGTGTATAGTTGAGGTTATCCGTACCAATCATGCATGTCAATAGTTACAAGGACAACCATCGTTCGATGACGATCTCGATGTTTCACAAATTCTAGAGGAACCCGTGATCCTCGATGTAATTCTGACAAAATAGATATAAATTGTTTGACCCTTGTAGTTTCCTTCCCTGCAAATTTTTTAAAGATAGCACGAGAAGGAACAGCTGTGCTTGACAACATGTACCCTAGTTGTGCAACATACACTAGACCATAGTTGAAGGAGAAATTCCTAGCCTGTTGGTAGGATAAAGGATGAATTATGCGATCACTTAGTTCCAAAAATTTGTTTGGAGTTATAGAATGTAAGTCCTGGACCTCTAAAGTAATCTTTATAGGAACACCACCCCTCTCAAAATGTAAATTTATTTCCTTTCCAACATTATCATCGAGAATTGTCTCCAACTTCAAGAAATGAGTGGCAGTCTCATCATTCACACTGACAACTAAATCACCTGGCTCTAAATGATTGTCGACAGGACCTCCTGGCATCACATAAACTATAACCATAATTCTCGTCTCTTCGGGAAAACCCTTTCTCACTAATTCTTCAGTCTTGCCTTGAAGCCCTAAACTACATGCCTCATCGAATCCTTTGTGAAGAAGTGTTATCTGGAGTGTCCCTCAAGGTATATGAACTGCATGCCATCGAGTGTCTGACTCATCCTTGCACCTCTGTAAAATTTGCAAAGCCCTTACCACTCTATCCAATGGAAGATAATATGCAGAAGAACCTTCTTGTCTACCACCCGCATTTAATCCAACTGCTTGTGCCTCACAATTTATTACTGGTGACCCTCTTGAGCCTCCTTTTGTCCCTGAAGCTACCTGCATATAAAATGTATTGAAGTCATTGTAGTTAATCAGTGAGTAAACAACGGTCGGTCGATCTAGTCGGGCTAGGGTTCCTGCAGAAACCGAAAGCTTGTCACCACTGTCATTACCCACCACCCGGATCTCCAGTCCAATAGCTGCAGCTTCTGGTGCAAGAGGTATTTCCTCAATTTCCATAAACCGAACTACTACGGGATCAAAATGGAAAAATCCAAAATCATGAACAGGGCCACGATATAGAGGATAAACTAGAATCTCCTCGTTATTGAGAAACGTAGCCTCGGCCATAACAGGTCCGGGACAGACAACATGGCGGTTCGTGAGCATGAGCCCACGTTGCTTATCTACAATGAAACCGGTAGCTTTAAAGACATCGGCGCTCTCAGTATTGAAATCACGAGTGGCTGTCACTGTTAACACCACCACGCCCTTAAAAACCTTGCTTAATGCCTTGCCCCATTTCTCTGCCATTGCAACACTCTGCATTTCTGCTACAACAACTTCTATTGTCAAGAATTTTCTTGAGATTTAAGTCCACAACACTAAGACATGTAATTGCGTACTGTATAGTTCCTTCATCGGCAAATTCTCTCGTGATGTGAAAAAAGAATGCGTGAATGTCTTCTGGGTGAGGTTTATATATACAATTAACTTTATGAATTATAATGAAAGTTGGTCCAACGCCTCTGGCCTTTTTGAATTTGTTGTTTAAGAGGAGGATAATGTTGGATAGAGCCCTTTTTGGGAAAAATATTACGTAAATTTAATTATGTATTCAGATTTTATATAAATTTTAACTAACAATGACTTAATTTTTTTTAAGTAATTAATTTTTATTGGGTTAAACAACATTCTAGTTATTATAAGGTAGATGTGTAGGTGTAATAGAAGTAATTTTAAACCATTTTAAATGTGGACTCAATTAAAAAATAATAGAAAGTTAAAATTTAAAAGTGCTATTGGGGATGAGTGTAAATATTTAAATGTTTGTTCAATTGTTAATAAAAAGTTAAAGATAATAAACAAAATGTAACAAATAAAAAGTTAAAAGTAATATAAACCCTCATGTCCGAATATAGACTTTGTTACAATATCATGGGCCAATACCATGGCTTATCAATACCAAATGCCGAAAGCCATAACTTATTTCACAATCAAAATATTTTATAACATTATGGTAATATTTTTAATCAATGATATTCACTTGCACCATGGATAATATTAACCGAGTTGTCTTTCGTGTGACTTTTCAGAAGCTTTCCCTGTGGATTTTCCAGCCTAACTTCTCTAAAATTTTGCAGGAATTCTTTCAAATCACAAGTTTGATTGGTAACCCCTACATAATCGAATCCGTGCTTTTCCATTGATATTATGAATTTGTGAATAGACTTTATTACAATACCGTGGGCCAATACCATGGATAATCAAAACCACATGCACAAAAAACATAACTTAGTTTACAATCAAAATATTTTATAACAATATGACAAGATTCTTAACCGTGGATTTTCACCCCAGCTTTACCATGGATATTATTAAATTGAAAATAGACTTTGTCACAATAACATGGCTTATCAATACCACATGCCAAATAAAGGTAACTTATTTCATAATCAAAATATTTTATAGATATTTTGTTTTAATTAATTTTTATAACATTTTTTAATTAAATCTATAAGCAAAAAGGTCACAATTACCTTTGAGATATATCAAACTATCTATCTTCACAACTACTAAAAATATTCCCAAAGAAATTAATTGAAGGTCTTAATAAAATTAAGAATGAGAATACTGAAAATATTCCCATAGAGATTAAATCAATGTTTAATAAAAAAAAATGAGAATACTTTTATTGAGTTGAGAGGCTCATTCTAAAGCATAGTATGATGTGTAAGGGCATTCCTCATAGAAATTTTGCACTTTTCTCATGTCAACCCAAATATCTAAAATAAAATAATAAATAACTATACAAAACATTTTAATAATGTCAAACTCATAAAAAAAAATTGCACCTGAAGAAATTGGACCTCTCTCGGCTTATGTTAGATTTGTCTTTAAGATGGGTTTATGGTAGTATATAATGAAGTGAGATTTACATAGTATAAATAATATTATTAAGAACCATCATAAATCCATCTTAACTCCACTTATACTAGCTTTGCGGTAGAAGAGGGTTGGTTGGTGGATGAGCTCGCATGATAGGAAGGACTAAAGGTTGAACGTGGAGACAAGTGATGGGCAGGGCGACACAGGCGCGTGTGCTTGTCGGCTGAGGTGGTGGCTGTGAGAAGTTGTTCGAAGTCATAGTATGTCGTTTGGGCACACGTCGGTTGAATAGTGGTGTGAGGTCACGGTAGGGGTGGGCGCCCAATGTTTGAAGGATCGTTCGAAGGTGCGGTTAGGGTGGATCATGGAGCGAGGGCCTACCGAACGAAGGTTTGACACAGTGAAGTGTTCCAACAAGTGAGGTTGCACGGAGAGTCATGCATGCTTGAACAAATGTAACATTCATGGTGTAAATGAAGGCATTCAGGTAAATCTGAACGATGCAATGAATGGAGGTTGAGTTGCACGACAGCTAAACAGTGAAAACCTGTATAATGGCAGTTGAAGATTTTCCTCCCAGTCGATGTAAAAACAGATTTGATAATAAAAAGCTTACTTGCATATTTTTTAAATGTCTTCTACTAGTGAATGTTATTTAATGTATTTCACACATTAAATGTTTAATATGGTTAATGAAGTGAATGTTAGACAGTTCAGATAACATGTTAACGAATGAAAAAGTTAAGTGTTTGGCCGATGTCACACGAAAGCCAATTGAAGAAAAAATAATTGGAGGTGTGACAAGTGGTATCAGAGCTGATTGGAGAGACCAAGAAAGTATGAAGTCAAAAGTTATGGAGAAATAATGGATTCATAGTCTGGGTTTCGTAGACTTTGTGGTTCATGGCAAGACCGTCCAAGCATTGGTGGACATGAGGGCCACACATAACTTCATGACAACATGATTAGCGAGAGAAGATGGACTGAAGATTTTCCCATTGAATGTTGATGTCAAGGTAGTGGACTCAAGAGCTAAAGTGGCAGGTTTGGCACACGAAGTGCCTGTATAGATTCAATACTAGCAAAGTTGGTTGGAATTCACGGTGATGGAGATGAACAATTTTGACATGATATTGGGGCAAGATTTCTTGAATGGCAATAAAACAATTATTTCTCCCTTTTGCGATGAGGTTATGCTGATTGGAAAATCACAAACTTGGACTTTGCCTACTCATAAGCAAAGGAAATAAGTCAATTTGTAGCATGTTTCTTCACTAAGTTTGGAGAAAACAATGTAAAATTTGAAGCGGGAACTATAAACTGAAAATGGGAACTCTGGCCAAAAATCCCAGAAAAATTATTAGAAAGATTGCTAAAAACGAAAAGTGTGTACACTGGAACGATGATTTTTTTTAAGGGTCAATTTTGATCATGTTTTAAAAATGGCAGTGAAAACAAAATCTTTGTGCAAAAAAAACCTTGAAAACAAAAAAGTAATGATACTGGAATGATGAACTTTTTTAGGGTCAATTTTCAATATTTTAAAAAAATGCTAGTAAAACTGAATTTTTATGTGCAAAAATAAATTGTTTATGAGGAAAAAACACACTAATGTTTTTGGTAGAATAACATTTTCCTGTCCTAAGTATAAAGTCAACATGTTTTCAACCATAACATGCTAGATACAAAAAAATAAGAATTTTTTCAACAATAAAATTAAAAAACCATGACATTATGAACAAATTACATGACTAAATGAATTCAAATGTCATTATTTGTATATTGAATGAAGCATACATTATATCTCTCTAATTTAATGTTGCGTTGTAGATATTTTAAAGAATAAAAATTATCATAATTAAGACATATAATCCAACAACATAAAAATGACTCATAACTTCTCATTTGACACCATATGGAAGTAGAAAAATTTATTTCTAGATGCGATGCAAACATAAGTTATATAAACTGTCTTATAAAATTATTCAAAATCACTCATATTTTCTTTCACACCATCAAAATTCACATTTTCAGATGAGTGACTAGATGTTGATGGAGATGTTCCATATTCTTCTCTTTCATCAACTAGTGCCCCGTCTAAGTCCACATCCATGCCCACCATTTTAGGTTTCAAAATTCTTCTAGATCTACGATTTGTTTCAGCAGACTCCCATCTCAACATTATTCCTTCTGGTAACAGCCTTTTCAGAATCTCTATCATCTTGAAGCGAAGAGTTCTTATCTTTGTTAAATTGAAGTAATAAACAAGTATGTCAACATCATCCAATTTTAATATGTTTGTGCGACACTGATTCATATTTGTACCCTTTCTTTTTCCATTTCCACCATTTTTTTGTCAACTACCATCTCTGGCTTATACACACCATTGTATTGGTGTGTATTTGTGGCATACCAATGTAATTGAACACTTGTAACATCGTCATTTTCTGTAAAGACCTTTATAACTTTAGCAACCCAGAATAGATAGCCATTGAGATCTCCATCTGCTGGCACTGTGATCATGCAACCCTCTTTAATATCCTGTAATGAACCCCTGTAAAGGTCTTCCATGGCTTCACATTGTGCATGAGATCTTCTAGAACCAATATACATCTCTCGTTCCTCTACCTGTAAAGAATTAATAATATGTTGAGATTGTTGTTGTTCAACAATGTTTATTTCCTCATGTTCACTTGACACATTTTGTGGCCAAATAAATGGATTTTTCAAAGGTATATATTCATTTGTTGTTGTTGAAATGATATCACTTTGATTATTGAGAAATGGCTCCCACCAAAGAGAAACAACAATGTCAAAGTACTCATATTTATATCTAATACACTTTTTAATTTCTTTTACGCAATCAGAATAATTTGTATCTATCTATGTGCATTATGAATTTCCCCAACTCATTATAATAACAATATTTTTGATGTAAATATTGGATGACCTAGAATGAATTTCAAAAATTCCAAACCTGATGACCATGCCCATTCTGTAGTAGTTGAATACTTCTTGCTCCATATTAGTGCTTTCCCATCAATTTTTTTGATATGAAATTGGTGTTGGAAGCTAATGTCATTAAGTTGTTCAATGCATTTCCCCTCACCATGTGATCCTAGAATAAACCTTCGCATGTCAACATTTTCTTCCAACACATCAAAAGTAGGCTCTGGCATGTATGATTTCTTAACACATTCAATTAATGTTGGCAAGCCCCCAACTTCCTTCCACCTCAATGTCACTGAAAAGGGACTTATCATATGATCAATATGGTGATGAGTGTGCCCAACAAGAAGGAAACCAAGCTTTACCTTATGAAAAATTCTCAATTCAATAATCATGTTTAGATATCCCAAAACAACCTGATTTTTGTTTCTAGGGCTAGTGTTGTCCAATTGTAGATACAAAACTTCAGGAAGATTACTAGACCAATGAGAAAGCACATCATGAATTATGTTTATGGTCTTATTTTCATAATTATGAATATTTGGAGCTGTGAAGTACACCCTTGGCAACATTTCTCCATTGAAGAGCATGCACCTGACCAAGTGATACTCAATAAACTTTTCCTCTTATAAATTTTTGGGTGTGAGAACAAAATGTGGTAAAAGTGTTTTCTTCTGGTCCATACCATCAATTATCAAACCCAAATGTTTATTCATATTATCATAACACTTCTTTCGATGCTTGTACAACTTTTTCCTTTCAGTTCTTTGTTGTTCGCGATGCTCCTGAAGATCTTTGACAATTGAATCTACACAACATAAAAGAAAGCCAATAAGAAATATTTTTTCATAGTTGATGAGTATACAATTTTAAAAGTTAAAGTTATGAATGCTTACCTCTTTCTCACTCTTCACAGTTGTCCCTTTTTTATTTAAGAGAATCACATGTATTGCAAATCCCCAACCTTGTTTTCTTAGTAATACAGGGATTGTTGAGTTCTTTCTTCCATACCTTCAAAAAATATTGATATGTAATAAACCGGCCTTGTCCCTCGGCACCTTCTGCATATTCTTTGTATAAGTTGTAGATTTCTCATCTGGAAAAATTATCTAGAATATGTATTGTATCTCTATTTGGCATACACTCTCCATGCTTTGAAAGTAAATCTTTCATCCATGACATTGCAGTATTTGATAATGGCCGAAACTGTCTTTTCTGACGTACTTTTGAATAAAATGTAGGATCCTTTTCCAAATTTTTTGGAATACTTGAGAGACGAGAATTCCCAATCGAATGAAACATTTTGAAAGCCTTTCTACAAATAAATAAAGACCCTATATGATAATCATAACCTGACAATGTAGATTGCATGCACCCAACTAAATATCAATTTTGCATGCTTTTATTCATTGACAAAAATCTCTTCCTACTCTCTAATGCAAATTTGAAATCCATATGTTTCAAGCAATCTTTCTGACGATATTCACTTGAAATGAGAGGGTTGATAGAACTTCTTCTTGTCGGATATTCTACTACACCCCTTGTATAACTAGAGCATCTTGGATTGATACAAAAATGGCTGCTCCTACTCCTCAATACAATATTTCTTGGCAACATCTCCATCATTGAACCATCATTTGTATAAGGATTTTCATCGTCATTAAGAGGAATTTTATCTACACTATGATCAGTTGTGCCTTTCAAATATTGACTTGGAGGATATTCTTCATCTTCTCCTTCTTTAGTGCTACTGTCATAGTCATTAGAATTCAGACTGAATTGGAAATTTGACTCGATGTTTATTGGATATTCTTCCTCATGTGCATTGTCACTCCTGCTCTCATAGTCCATAGAATTACGACTACATCAAAAATGTGATTGTTTACATACTAAAATGCTACATCTTGTCCTTTGTCACTGCTACCTTTATAGTCATTAGAGTTAGGACTAGGTGCATCATCATGTCCTTCATCACTGTACCTATTATAGTCCTTAGAATTAGGACTAATAGAACAACGTGACACTCCATTCTTTTGAAATTCAATAGCACGCTCTTCATCATTGCTGCTCTCATAGTCCTTAGAATTAGGTCTAAGAGGACACCATGACATTCGATTCTTTTGAAATTCATCATCACACTCTTCATCATTGTTGCTCTCATAGTCCTTAGAATTAGGACTAAGTGGACATCGTGACACTCTATTCTTTTGAAATTTATCATCATTCTCTTTAACAATGTTGGTCTAATAGTCCATTGGATTAGGACTAAGAGGACATTGTGACACTCCATTCTTCTGAAATTTTTGATCATGCTCTTCATCACTACTGCTCTCATAGTACTTAGAATTAGGATGAAGAGGACGCTTTGACACTCCATTATTTTGAAATTCATCATCACGCTCTTCATCACTTCTTCTCTCACAGTCCGTAGAATTAGGACACACCATGGCACTCCATAATTTTGAACTTCACCATCATGCTCTTCATCACTGCTGCTCTCGTAGTCCTTAGAATTAGGACTCAGTGGACACAGTGACACTCCATTGTTTCGAAATTCGTCATCACGCTCTTCATCACTGCTGCTCTCATAGTCCTTAGAATTAGGACTAAGTGAACACTATGACAATCCATTCTTTTCAACTTCATCATCATGCTCTTCATCAACGTTGCTCTCATAGTCCTTAGAATTAGGACTAAGTGGACATCGTGACATTCCATAGTTTTTAAGTTCGTCATCACACTCTTCATCACTGCTGCTCTCATAGTCCTTACAATTAGGACTAAGTGGACACCGTGACACCCCATTCTTTTGAACTTGATTGTCATGGTCTTCGTCACTGTTGCTCTCATAGTCCCTAGAATTAGGACTAAGTGGAAGAATTTACTTTCCATTCATAGTGGAATGATTCCCGATATATTCATCAATATGAATAGAGTTGTTACGTGATGAAAATATTGATGTTGTACAAAGAGAAACTTCACTATCGGGAGAATCCATCCCTTTCGAATAGAAAAGGTTGAATGATACAAATGCAGAGTCTCCTAAAGATATTATATAGGTTAGAGAATGAAATTTTCCCTCCAAAAATTTTGTTAGATTTATTTCCCTTCATTATTTTATTCTACAATTTATTGAAAGATGTAAACTAAATGTTTTCTGAAGTAAATTTTTAAAGATAAAATTGTAAACTACAACTTTTACTTTAATTATTTTAATAGTTAAAGTATATAATATTTACCAAACAATTGAGTGTTTATTTTTATTTTTATAATACATTCTAAAAAAAATTAATCCCACATTCACCCCGCTGTAAAAGGATTCCATAATATTCTCTTTATCGTAGTTTCCTATATCGCCATAAAAAAACTAATATGCTAATTTTTTTTAAACAAATTAATCCCACATTAATCGTACAACAAAACATCTTCATAATTTCACCTATATAATAAATTCCATTATCACTATTACTCATATCACATCAACGTTTTTTGAGGTTCGCTGAAGGACATGGAGCGAATTTGTGGAGCAGCTACATTGCTACCAATAACATATTCAACAGAGAACTATTGCAATTTAAAGGTTAGTTAATTTTTTTTTTTCAAATTTTAATATTAAATAACTTTAATGAAGTAGAGTTTTTGTTTTAAAATTAAAACATTTTGCTGGGTAAATTTACCCACTACGTCCACTATGAGCATGTTGGGCCTCGTAAAGCTCACGACGATCAAACGAGCTTGTAAATTAGGGGCAATAGGTATGGATGGCCCGTGCCACCCTGTGGGAAGGCGAGTTTCCAGGGTGGCGTGGGGCGGGGCTACCGGAGCCTCCCTAGCACCACCTTGGTGGCCTGCCTGCCCATAGGGTGGCCGACAATTGCGGCACACCCCCATCTCATGCCACTCCGACGGACCACCTGCCCACGGGGTGGCTGAGCTATTGTTGAGTTGCCCGGTCACCTCACGAGCGGGCGGCTGCCAATGTTGCACGAGGGTTGGGGGGGTTGGGTAGATAATAGTGGTTGGGCTGCTATCGTGGGCTAAGGGGATGGACCCAATGGTTGGCTCGGTTTCCCGATAAATTTTCATGGTGTGGTGGCAGGGCGATGTATTTTTAAATTTATTTTTTTCGAAATTGTTATGATTTCTAAAATTAATTATTATTTATCGTTTTCATTGTTAATTTAAGTTAATATGTTTTCATCATTTACTGATTTATGTGTTTCTCTTTTTAGGAAAATGGCATCAAAGAAGATTTTTGTGAATCTTTCTACACCAAAGACTCTTAAAGACTGGTCTTCAAAAAACACTGGTGAACGAACTCCACCTGAGCTGATGGCTACAAATCTTTCAAGGTCCTTAAATGATAAGAATATGATTTCATACTGGAAGAAATCAAAAGAAGTGAAACTTCCATTAAGAATCTGGTATGTGAAGGAAAGAGAAAGCTAAAATGTGAATATATATCTATATATTGATATACCGAAAGATAATTGAATTTATGGTGTGATGGGAAGGGTCATAAACATGTGTTCGGTACCAGAAAATGAAGTTATTTACATACTTACAAAACCTCCCAAGTCACATTAAAGAATTAAATACTAGTTATTATATTCATTGTATAATACGAGAGAGTTATCTACAAAGTTGTGTAAAAAAATTGTAAATGAGACGAAACAAAATATCATAAGTATCATTATTTATATTTGTGTTTTGCGTTCTTGTAATTATCTCAGTATATGTTTTTTAAATTTGTTTTTATTTACACATGATATTTTGTTTGGAAAAAAATTGTTGAATATTGTTCAATTAGGTTGGGAGGCATTCATTTCATAAAGCATGATATTATGAAAGTGAAGCGAACAAAGTTCCTTCTATAAATTAATTACTCCCAAAAGACTTGGAATGTCAAAATATCCATTTAGGATATATTATATTAAATAAAATGAAAAAGAATAAGAATGAATTACAAACGAGAATGAGAGGCTTGCTTATATACCGAGCAATTGTCTCTTCATGAAGAGTCATGTCCTATTAGACATACCTCTTCAACCTAATTACTAGATTAACTAACTATTATTTATGATATTTATCTTTTACATTATATTTATATTATTTAAATATTTTATTTGTTACATTGCCTCCTTCCTCAAAAGCTTGTTGATGAAAAATGTTTGATCTCTTTTTCATCTTTGAAAGTCTTTTTGTCTCAGAATGGTCATCCTCGTCCATACAAGATGATATGATCTTCTTAGTGACAAACAAAATTGTTGCACTGGGAAGGGATCAGACCATCCTAGATTAATCTTCTGTATAGCATTTTGATCACTGGAATTTTGTAACGACTTGTCCTCATAGCACTGGGTCGAGGTTACATTACTCTTTGCTGGAACATCAGTTTGTTGTTTCAGTCCTGACTGGTTCAAATATGTAGCATGGTTGATTCGTCTGTTTTAATGTTATAATGCCGATATGGAACCTTTTTTGTTTGATTTTTCCTTACTAGGCATGCAACAATTTTTATATTTTCTTCTGGAAAAGATTTTTTTGAGTTGGTTATGAAACATTCACTGGGGATGTTCATTGTTTGAACTGCAACATCTACGTGTGTTGTTTCTTTAACTGACTTGTCCTTTTCAGTTTTCATATTCACTGGATTGGTATTTGTTCCCTTATTTTCAACTTGAACTGCTGTGACTGGGGATTTCAATACTTCTACTTGAGTGACTTGTTCCAATTTATCTTTTAATGCTTTCTTATCCTCCTTAAGTTTCTTAGCTTGATTGAGCATACTTTGATTATGGTTTCTCAGACGTAAAAGTCCTTTAGTTTTTGATTCATCAACCTTATTTTCAATGTTTTGAATTTTAAGATTTTCATCTTTTATATCTTTGATTTGTTCTAATAATTTTTTATTACGGTTCTTTTAATGTAAATTTTCATCTTCTTGTTCTGATAAATGCTGCTTGAGTTCTTTCTTTGAGACTTTAGTCTTCTTCACTTGTGCTAGTAATTTTTCGATGTGGTCCTTGAGACGAGAAATTTCTTCATCCTTTTCCATTATTTCTTTGTAATGTATATCCACAAGATTTTTATGTTCACATTCTAACACTTCCTTGCTTTGTTGAATTTTGGCTATTTTGTCATTCTCTTGAGTTTTTTGCTGCAATTTCTTGGTACATTGGATTATATCATTTGGTAGAAGCGATGATGGGATTTCAACTTGCAATGTGGATTATTTTTTCTTCATTTCCTTATGTCTTGCCATTAATTCTCTCATTTTTCTTACTATTAATTGTTTATTTGCCTCACTAAGTTTGACTAAGGTAAAAGTTTTGTAACAATTTGTGCAAACAACATTTTTATTTTTGAATGATTGTTGACAATTAGGGTATCCTTTTGAACAAAAAGGACATAGTGCAAAGAAACCATTGTTCTTTGTGGATGACATCTCGTTTTTTTTTAAAT
>APFE030257147.1:42068-109054 GCA_000404065.3 Pinus taeda
GCTTAAATAACTATTATTTATGATATTTTTCTTTTACATTATATTTATATTATTTATATATTTTATTCGTTACATAAGGTTGTTAGCAGTTTCTACTCAGTGTGAGAAGATGATATGGCAAACAAGCAAAATGTAGTAACCGATGATGCTACAAAACTACATCCAAGGGATCAGAAAGAAAAGAAAAGGCCTTTAGTGGATAAATCTAGCAAGCGTAGACAAGATACTTTTGAATTCGATGAAGTTGAAATTGACAGTGAAGAATATGTTGTCATTACTAAAGATGACATTGGAACTGAGAAGAGTTGTAAAAGACCGAAAGTAACAATGCCCAAGAATAAAAATGTTATAGTTAATGATGAGAATGTTATGAACAAGAAACGTAAAGTTGAGTATTTTGAAGTAGTCATTACCAACAATCAAGAACCTAGTGAAACTTCAAAAGAAAGCAAATAAATCATTACACCATGAGTTGATTTTGAAGATGGCATTATCAAAACAAAACAAAATTCCATTTGACAAAATTTGACAAAGAGAAACTTAATTGAGGGTGGTCGTAAATTTCAAGATAATGTCAAACAAATCTATAAGGCAAGTGAAGGAGAATGTCAATATCAAGTTAGAGAGCCACATCATCTTCATGTTCACAACTTGAAGACATTGATAAGGTACAATCCATATACTCATGTGGTTAGTTGTGTGCTTCTTGTTAATCCAGTTCAAGTTCACAACAAAGAAGCATTTGTTAAGTGAAATTTTTTTAAATACAATTATTATATGCTTGGAGGGAACCATTCTGTAGAAGCTCAAAGACAATTAATGGATGAATATCCAATAACCCACATTTCGAAAGAATGAAATGTATCATTTATGCTGGTTTATCAGATACATAAGAAAATTTAGTGGCATGGGATCATACTTTAGATAATGAATATAGGATGTCTACGAATTTCATCCAAAGGGTTAGATTTATTCATAGTGAATTTGAAGAAAAATGTGGTGGGCATAGGATAAATGTTAATGTAGATTTTTGAAAGGAATGTTGTATGGAAATAGGCTATCCAATTGAAGAGAAAATCATTTCAAAAGTGGCAAAGGGGGGAAATTTAGTGATTTATTTGAACGTGTTGATAACATTTTCCAGTTGGCATTTAGAACTGGAGAGCTATCGGAATTGATTAATGAGATTTTTATCATGTGGGAAAACATTGACATTAAAAAGAAGAATGTTAAAAAGTCTAAACCATTGATACGTAGCAACACTAAATCAGGTCCTGAAATGAAGAAACTTCCAAAAGTTATGACTATCACACCTTTGAGAGCATTGCAAGGATCGAAGGATGAAAAAAATGTCAAAGCAATATTATCTCGTGTGATGTCAGGGGAATTATCATTGGAGGAAATGTCTAAGGAATTTCAAAAGTAAGTTTGTTGATTTTTTTTTTCTAGATTATAATTTTGTTTTAAATATAAAATATTGTTCTTGGTAGTATTTTTTATACATATCATTATATTAATTTTTTTTTTAATTTATCTATGTAGTCATAAAGTTTACATAAAAATTCAAGAACAAATGGTTAAACTATTGAATGAAGATAGTTGGGACGATGTCGTACGCAATTATCCAGATTCAAGTTCTACATCAACATTAAAATTTCTTTATCTTGCATTTAAAAAGGTGTGTTGATTTATATATTCATTTTTATTCATCTGTGTACTATTTTTAATTTATAACTGACACATATATTTGTTTATTTTATAAAAGATAGAGAAGGATGATAATGGAGCACCAGATTGTTTCAGAACCTTTATTAAAAAAAAAATATGGAAAGACTGAAGAAGCAACGTAATAAGAACGTTGAACTTGATCCAGCTCTTACTCATTTCATTTGGAATGGGCTAGACACACGAGGCGACTGTGAATACATTGCTAAACTCATACCTAAAAGCGATTATTCCTTAGTTATTCCAAATAGTCTCCATGGTTACAATATTCCAAACATTGACTATGATAGTGACCCTTATACTTATCAAGCTCTTAGTAAAGTGGTTGCAAGAGTTCTAGGAGTCACGTCATCACCATTATGGAGATTTGTGACATTTCATCACACACACAATTGGCAATGTTCTTGTCAACGTTCAAGGGGAAAACAAATTAAAGGATGCAACTTACATGGTAAGAAGTTTAAAATGTATATTTGATTAATGTTGAAAAATTCATTTATGTACAAGTTAATTGAACTTTTACTATTTCATGTTACAGGCAAAAGTAAAATCTTCTTAATTGTGAAGATCAACTATTTATAAATGATTGTGAGTTCATCCATATTGACAGTTGGGCAAGAGATGATCGCTATATGTCTATGATTTTTAATCAGGTAGATGGAAAGAGTCATAGCCAAATATTGAATTATGATGTTATTGTGAGAAAACTAACATATGGAGACAAAGAAGCAAAATGAGAGATAGTTAACATTTATAAAAAAGCCACAGTTATTGATTAACTATTTTATAGACATATGTTCAAATGAAGGAGATTGGGTTCTGGATTTATTTTCTGGCCCAGGTAAGTTTTATTATATGGAATTGAATTTCAGTATGTTATTTCTTAATAAATATGTCATTGTACTAATTTACTTCATTATTTCTTTTGTTCTCGATAATTACGTACAACACTAGCATGTTTCATTTAAAAAAGAAATTGCATCGCAGTTGAAAAAGATCCAATATAGTGCAATTACATTCAACAAAGAATTAATGCTCCTCAATTTCTTCGAGATGCAATGCAAGAAATTGGGTTGGAGAAGTGGGACTTTAGTGAATCACGTGTGGCAAAAAAAGGCAAAGCAACTCCAACCACCATTACATGGAATGATTGGAAAGGAATACATTGGGAGATTTGCAGACATCAAATATGCATTAGAAGAGAAAAATGAACAAAATAAAGCAAAAAATATTGTGGAAGAAGACAACGATGAAACTCTAGTTGATGAACAGTTTGGATTACGTGACATTGTTGATTAAATTTAATTAAAGCTTTGAAATCAAGTTTATATTTTGTAACGATTAGTTAGTTATACTTGTAATGTTTTGACTTTGACATTTTATGAGAAGAATATATACTCAATTAATGTTGTTATGCGTTCAATATTTGTATTATGTGATTTTCGCATTAATTTTTAAGGTAATTATTATTTTTTGAAAAAAATGATTATTATTTTTTTTTGACATGAAATTCATTAAAAAAACTATTGTTTATCAATTTTTTGTTAAAAAAATCATATAAAAATTGTGATTTTGACATGTCATTTCTGGCAAAAAATATTCAAAACGTGTAGATTTTTAGTTATATTTATGTTAGAAATGGTTATTTTTATGTCAATTGTTTAGAAATACTTCTTTTTAGAAACAATTATTTCATGTGGATTAAAAAACTAATTAGCGATGTATAAATATGTAGAATATTCAAAATTCATAATATCGACCTTCTTCTTTAAATATGCAAAACAATAAAAACCTCACTACAAAAAAAAATAATAACAAAATAAAATAAAATAAAAGCAACAAAATATGAAGAAGAAGACCACTTAAAAATTCATTAAGTTTACCAAATAATTATTTACATTTCATACATTAGAAAATTAAAAGTAAAAAAAATTATATTTATTATATATATATTTAAAAAAAGGGCATGGTGTAGAATACCACTTTTTAAATCAATATCAAAATCACTACAAAGAGAATGCAACACCATCGAATAAGTCAATGCATCTGACGGAGGGCAGGGATTTCAACACGAGGAGCAGAACAAGGATGCGGGCTGGAAGCCTATAGAGTGTTCGACTTATGGAAAGGATCATCACAAGAGAGATTGTTTGTAGAATCAGGTTGGTAGGCCTCAGATATATAGTACAAAAGAGTCAAATACTATTTGGGATGTTGGTCAAAGAGTTCCTCGTATCTATCCATCATAGGATAACAAACATGGAGACCATTAGGAATCTATCATTGAGATGGATGGTAATATTTTTGATCAATTTGTTTCTATTTTGATATAACCTAGATCTAATTATCGTTATGTTAGTCCTAGCCTGGTGGATAAGTGAAATGCATGTAGGGTCTTCGTTAGTGTAGCTAGCTACAGGTACAAAGAAGCAAGTTCACCATTGGGTAAGAGCTTGGGTATTTAATTTGAATGGTATGCCTACCTCAACACATTTGAATATACTACCATTTGGATCATACAGTATGTTGTTAGGAATGGATTGGTTGTGCCTTTATTGAAACAAGGTGGATTGTTATGACAAAACAATTTAGTGCCTGGATCATAATGGGGAATAGAGAGTTTTCTGAGGTAAGAATAAAGCGACATCAGTTAGTATGGTGATAGTTATGTAGGAAAAGTGTAGTTGTAGAAAAGGGTGCATATTATTTTCCGTACATATATGTTGTGACAAAGGTAAGCAGGTTGTGGATGAAGATGTTCTGAGAAGGTACCCAGTTCTAGTTTGAAGAAGTGTTTCTCACAAATGTTTCAGAGTTTCCACGTCACAGGGAACTAGATTTTTATATTGAGATTGTGTCAGGGGCATCTTCAACATCAAAAGCACCTTACAAAATGATTACACCTGAGTTGATAGAGTTGAAGATATATTTGAAATAAATGTTGGACAAGGGATACATTAGGACAAGTATATAACCATGGGGCACACTGATATTATTTGTGAAGAAGAAAAATGGTACTCTCATGATACTCATTGACTAGAGGAAGTTGAACAAAGTGACCATCAAGAATAGGTATTTGTTACCAAGTATTGATGACTTGTTAGATGAGTTGAATGGAGTAACAATGTTCTCAAATATTGATCTTTGATTTGGATATCATCAGGTACACATTAAAGAAAAGGACATCTACAAGACAACTTTCTGGACCACATATCGGCATTATGAGTTTGTTTTCATTCCATTTGGTTTAACTAATTCTCTAGCTACCTTTATGCGCTTGATGAATAATGGATTGCATCTGTACTTGGACAAGTTTGTTATTGTGTTCATCGATGATATATTGGTATATACAAAAAATTAAAAAGAGCATGCCGAGCATTAGGAGTAGTGGTGAGATTATTGAGAGAACATCAGTTGTAGGTTAAGCTCAACAAGTGAAACTTCCTTCAGATTGAGGTACACTATCTGGGACATTTAGTTTCCAAGGATGGCATAGTAGTGGACCTAGGGAAGATAAGAGTTATCATGGAGTGGAGAGCTCCCAAAAATGTAGTTGAGGTGAGATCCTTCATGGGATTGGAAGGTTACTACAACAGGTTCATCAAGAAATTCTCACTTATTTCTTATTTTATTACATTGCTGTAAAGGAAGGGTAAGAAGTTTGAATGGATAAAGGAGTGCGGGGCCAGTTTTGACTAGCTCAAGTAGTTGTTGACACATGCACCAATGTTAAAGATTACAGATCCAGAGAAAGAGTTTGTAGTCTGCACAAATGGTTGCAAGAGAATACTTGGTGGAGTCCTTATGTAGGATGGAGAGGTGGTATGCTATGAGTCATGAAAACTAAATGAGAATGATAAGAAGTACCTCACACATGATCTTGAAGTTTTTTAGACACTATCTTCTTGGCAGGGGGTTTTTATTGATGAGTGATAAGAGTGGTTTATGATATCTATTTTACCAACTGAATCTGAATGGTATGTAGGCTCGACGGTTGGTCATGATCAATGAGTTTAATTTTGATATTAGGTATATCAAAGGTAAATAGAATAGGGTGGTAGATTCTCTTAGTAGACGGATACAAGCAAATAACTTAGCAACTATGAGATCCTATCGAGCAAACCTTGAGGATAGGATCTTGAAGGTAGGTCAGAAGGATGCTATGCATATGGATATTTTTCACAAGTTGTAATAGACCTCAAATAGTGGCATAGGTATAGGTATAGGTGGTAGTACAAGTACAGGTGTAGGTACATTTTGTGGTATAGGTAGAGGTAAAGGTTGTGATATAGGTAGTGGCAGAGATACATGTATAGATGTAGTTGCATAGGATGTGGACTATCATCTCATAGGAGACAAATTGTTTAGATTTAGAGACAAGATATATGTGCCAAATAATAGACAACTCAAGAAGGTGATTGTGAGGGAGTTTCATGCGAAAGCATATTCAGGTCACCAAGGCTATCATAAGAGATTAACTGTAGTGAAATTTTATTATTATTGGATAAATATGGAGAAGGATGTAGCAAAGCTTGTGGTTAGGTGTCTTTATTTCCAGCGGGTGAAGGAAGAATTTAAGAATCCAGGTGGACTACTACACCAGATTATGGTTCCAGAATGGAAATGGGAGGTTATTGCCATGGATTTTATCACAGAGTTTCTGAGGCCATTGAGATAACATGATTCCGTCATGGTAGTGGTGGATAGGTTGAAAAAGGTTGTGCAGTTCATTCCAATTGTGTATACATTCTTATCTAGCAATGTAGCAAGGGTTTCATATGAGGCATGGTAAAATTGGATGGAGTTATGAATAATATTGTGTTAGACATGGATGCAAAATTCACTTCCATGTTTTGGAAGGATTTTTTTGCAGGTTTGGACACAGCGTTGCCGTTCAGTACAACTTATCATCTACAGACATGTGGACATATAGAGAGGGTTATAGGATATTGGAGGACATGTTGAGGATGTATGTGATACATGAGCTATGGAAGTGGGAATATTACCTTATACTAGTAGAGTTCGCTCACAACAATGGGTATCAAGAATCCTTGAAGATGAGTGTATTTGAGGAATTGTATGTGAAATGTTACAATACTCCCATCAATTGGAACAATCTGGTTAATAGGGTATTTATTGGACTAGACATGTTGGCATAAATGGAATAGGAAATGTAGGCAATCAAGAAGAATTTGATGATAGGAAGAAGAGATATGTAGATCAGAACAAGTTTTTCAAGGCGTTCTAGGTTGGGGAACAGGCTTAATTTTGCATCAAACCAAAGAAGATCCCCTTATGGATTGGATTATGTGCCAACCTTGCACCCTAGTTTCATAGACTATTCATTATTATTGAGAGGATTGGGCCAATTTACTATTGACTTGCACTGCCTCTGACAATCAAATTCCATGATGTTTTCCATGTATCATTACTTAAGAAGTATGTTAAAGATATTGATCATGTGATTGATTGGAATGTATTGCAGGTGGAGCCAAGTGGATAAGTCCAGCAGAAGCCTTAGTGTATATTGTAGAGAAATACACTCACTCTTTGGAACCAAGCAATTGAGTAGGTTAAAGTGCAATAGAAAAATTTTGGGCCCAATGAAACTACATGGGAGATGGTAGGTCATATGCGGGCTATCTATCCTTCCTTATTTGTTAGTTGAGCAGATGTTTTGAAATATGTCCTTGGTATGTGTTTTCTGTACATTTTTTGGTGATGTTTGGTATATGTAGATATCTATATGGATGTAAATACTTCCATATGCTATGTTATAAAGCTCCAATAAGTGGTATGGGTGTCATGTCATTATGATGTTATACTTATTATGTCATCATGTTGGTTTTCTTCTCAGCAAGTTGATCATTGTAAATACTGCAACGAGCTAAGTCATAAAGCTCCATGGGAGGTATGTTTTTTTATATAAACCTTGTTAGTTGTAGGTGTTGTTGAACACCAAGGATGGTGTTCCCCCAAGGGGGAGGTTTTTGTAACACCCTTGGTTAAAATTCCATGTAATAAAAATTAATAAAGGAAAAATAGTCATCATGATTGATGGGACACTTATTCCAAGCTGAATGTTGGGAAAAACATCTTAGTGGGTGTTTATTTGATTTGTTATGGCTAAGGAAATTGGAAAAGTTAATGGATGTCTTTGGAAAGGCCTAATGGAATTTTGGCACATTTATTTATGAAAATAATGGAAATTAGGAGAAAAGGGAGGTGAAAGGTCATAGAATTCATGTGAGTAGGAAATTGAAGGAAGATAATGGAAAATGAAGAAAATAGAGGCCTCATTGATAAAAAGGATTCTAAGGATCAGTTCATAAGATTTTGATGGATTTTTGTGGAGCTCTCTTCTATTATGTCTCTCACTCTCTCATCCTCTTGGACACTTAGAGTTTTCTTAGAACACTATTGGAGGAGTGTGGCATACTTGGAGTTTTGGAACTCTCTCTCTACGCTCTCTCTCATACACTTTGACACCTAGAGTTTTCTTGGAGCACTCTTGGAGGAGTGTGGAATACTTGGATATTTGGAAGTATCTCTATTTCCTTTGTCTCATACTCTTGGACATGTAGAGTTTTCTTTGAGAACTCTTGGAGGAGTGTGGCATACTTGGAGTTTTGGTGCTAGAAGGAAAAT
Source organism: Pinus taeda (assembly GCA_000404065.3). Classification (NCBI taxonomy): domain Eukaryota; kingdom Viridiplantae; phylum Streptophyta; class Pinopsida; order Pinales; family Pinaceae; genus Pinus; species Pinus taeda. Next base: position 50,442 of record APFE030257147.1, read on the forward strand.
GAAGAGAAAGAAAGTTCAAGAGGACATCGAGATCAATAGCTATAACGAGGTTTTCTTGGAATTACCAAGTTACATGTATGTTTTCCTCACTATTTTTGGAATGCATGGAATATGCATGTGGTTTATAGGTCATTATCTATCACTAGTGTGGAGGATTACCTAGATTGAAAGTGGATTTTCCTAGCCCTACCATTTCCTGGATAACAATGGTGTCATGGGTTCATTTCCTTTTTTTCTAGTCGGTTCTAATGTTTTGTTTAGCATGAGTTGAGTTACTAGTCTTGGAAGCCTTAGTTGGGAAAATGCTTTGCAATCCCTTGGTGGGTCGAGTTACTAGTCTTGGAGGCCTTGGTTGGAACAAACGCTTTGGTGGCCTGGAAGGCTTAAGTAAGGACCAATATGATGATGGTTTTGTGATGTTTTGTCATGAAGTGTAATCAATCTTTGATGGGTTAAAGTGGCTGGCCTATAGAAGCATTGGATGATTTTGGAGTGAAGTGTTTTATGAGATTTGACATTCATGTTGGAATATGATATGGGGGTGACTGGCTGAAGAGAGTTTGGCTCAGCCATGTCAATGTTTGGGTGGTTCATGGAAGTGCCACAACTGGTTGGCCTTTGCATCATTAATATGAGCTTATTTCTACTTTTTCTATTTTATGGGTAATGTACTGGTTTATATGCAGATTATATGGTTGTTATTTCCTTGTTATTTTTATTGTTATTATGCTAGTTATGATCATGTATTATGGAAGTAGCTATGTGTGTCTCTCATCATATTCACACTTGTAAATGAATGAAAAATGCATCTATGTCATAATGGATGAAACTATAGATAATGTGCTAAGTCTTCAATGCTTTTTAGCGATTCTCGGATGAGTATGAGACCCCTATGCTTAAATTTGTCATTTACACCTATATATTACATATTTGTGATATGATTGACGAACTGCTTGTCATGGCTAGTAGGGATCCAATCAAGGGTTTGTTTAAGTAATTGTATTTGTATCGTCATTCCTTTGTTATCTTTTTGTTCTGAAGGTTTCATTGAATTTTGAGTAGTGACCTGGGTTTTGTGGCTAAAAAAGTGGCTCAAATCCTAGGGATGTCGGCACAACACAGATAAAACTAGTCCCTAGACGATCGCATGCCATGAAGCGGGAGAAACCAGAGCCTTTTGGACGTTGTGATGCCCATATAATGGGAGCATTTGGGGTTTAAGTGGTCTAAAATATTAGTGGGACCTAGTGGGTGATTACAAAAAAGGTTGGGATCTTTCCTAGGGGTCTTATTGTTGATGTAGACAGATTGTATGGTGTGTGTCCATCAGTTTCCCTTTCTTAATGTGACTTAGGAGGATGAATCATATCATAGTAACTTGTCATCACATTTTCACCTAGGTTAGCTAATTACTTGGGTAGACTTGGGAGGAGGGTGTTACAATGAACTTCGAGGATTAGGTTTGACAACCAATATTATAGCTTGTAGCAGTGCTCAGGTCAATTTCTTTTGTTTTAGTTTTATTTGTGCTATGCTTTAAGCCCATTTGATATGAATAGGTTTTGGAACTGAATATATCTATTATTTTGAATAGGCCTTGGAAAATAATATTAAGGAAAAAAAATCACATTTTTTCCATGTTCCAGTAAGTAATACTTGCACAGTTTCAAAAGGGATCATTGAAATATCTTTAGATTCCATGAATGTCATTGGATATGCAAGCCTAATTTTTTGATACTATTATATGCCGAAAACATTCTCACTATACACATTGTTTCAAACATTTGGCATGTCCCCCTTTTATTAAGGGAAAAAGGAGCTCTATAATGTGGATTATGTGATCGAGCTTGGATTTAGTGCTTATTCAATTGGCCCTACTATTGATCTTGCTCTGCATATGGTTACCCAAAGGTTTTTATTTTTTCCCCTAATCTATTATCAAAGAAGGGATATGATGGGGACAAGTGTTGTATGTTTCCTATGTTTCCTTAGTTTTTCTTTCATTTCAATTCCTGATCGACTTGCGTTTAGTATTTTATGTCATCATCAATTTTTCTAATAACATGAAATGTGTTTGTGTAGGTCTTTGTCTATTTTGTAAGTTGTTTAATAAGGTTGGAAACTGTTTCCTTTTTGTTATATTGGTAGTGTGGTTTGCCCCCTTCCTTTTCTTCCTTTGGTAAACTTCTAAATGCAATCCTTTCTTTACTTTGTAAACTTCTAAATGAAATCCTTTCCACTTTTTTGAATGTCTCCCTTCATTATTGGCGTAGGCTTTTATATACAATAATCGAGAGACAATATTGAATTTGAAACAAGTTTCCACAATAATAAGATGTTGATCTTCAAGTTGTTGATCTATTTTGAGGCTTTTCTATAATGACAAAAGTGTAGCTACGAATCTCTGCATATGTTTGTTGGTGGATCCAACAATCTAATGTCATCCACATCTTGAGGACTATAATTGTAATAAGTTTTTATTCTTTGCTTTCTAGAAACAAAAGTTCCAAAAATACTTTTGGCATATTTTTCTTGCACTACATGATATAAACACATTTATGGAACTATCAACCACTGCAAATTCTTATGCTTAGTAATTTGGCTAATGTTATAGGATAACTAGATGATTGTGTTTAAGAAATTATGTGTCACATTTCATCAACATTTGCTCTGCAAGGGAGAAAACAACCACTCGATGGGTGAGGAGCTCAGGGACTAACACTCTATTTTTGGGTAGGGCAACCTTCAAAGGATTTAGAATACTTAACCCTAAGGGAGAGGAAAAAATATGACTTTGGGACGTTGTTTATACCTCTTCTACTATATCATTTAATTGAAGAAGACACTGCTTTGGAAAATTAATATGATAGACATTTTTGATAGATATTTGGTAGAGAATTTTTTATGGTTAATACATTATTTTCTTGGAAATACCAGAATGTGGAACATTCAAGAATCCAAGGATATAGATAGACTTAGTGGAGAGTAGAAAAATCAATTTAACCCTGTTTATGAATGATGCAATCCCAAATTAGTAAGTATTTTCTTCAGTTACATTAAACTTATCAATTTTTTAGAATAAATTTATATCAATTGTTGCAGATCAATTTAACCTTGTTTCCAAAAGATTTAATCCAAAATACGCAGGTTTCGTCTTGGTTTACATTGAGCTTATTGATTTTTAAGAAATTTTTTTTATCAATTGTTGTGGTTTCCTACCTAGTGGAATAAATGAAATAACCTCAAAGTATTTAAGTGTGTCATGGTGCTTTCAACATTCATTTGTGTGAGATTTTGTGTAGGGTGGGATTTCACATAGTAAGTTCAAGTTTGATAAGAAATCACATAAGCTATTGATTCTCAATTTTAAATTTTCAGGCTTTATTATCTCTTGACATGGTCAATTGTGACATGGATTGTGATAATTATTTTTTTCCTTTTGAAACTATAGGAACACATTCAACCAACAAGTAGTTGAAGCAACCCCTATACCAACAACCATGGCAAGATGTTCTCTATACCAAGTAGTTTGTTCACATGAGCGTGTGTGCTTGTCTACAAGTAGTTTGAAAAAAAAGTAGTTGAAACAACCCCTATACCAATACCCATGGCAAGATGTTATGTATAACAATTAGTTTGTTCACATAAGAGCATGTGCTCGTTTACAAGTAATTTGAAAAATATCTGGTGTGCTGGATGACATTGACTTAGACATCAGTTATAGACCATTCGTTTTTCAATTTCATTAGCAGGAACTTGTTGTTTCACAAATCCCCTTGTTTCATATTTAGTTGAATTCACAAAATCCATGGACTTCCATGGACTTTTTAGCATCTTTGAATTTTAATGATCTGATCAAGGAAAGAAGATTCATTATGATGGCTATCGAGTTTAAATTCATGTAATGTATTATATAATAATGATGCTGCCTAAAATAACTTGGATTTAAAAATAAGAATGCTCATTTAATATTCGGCACCGTGAATCTTCGATCGGCTCTGGTTCCTACCTCGCCCACCTTAGTCTCCTTTTAAATGTTCTCTCTATATAAACAAATCAATACTTCTAACATTTTAACTCCCAACGAATTTTCAGGGCCACAAAGTGCAACTAACACTGCATAAATTTGATGAAAATTAACAAAGTATAATAATTAATTAATTTACTTTATATTCTAAAACCTACGATCAAATTAATATAATTTCTATTAGACTTATTTCTATCATAATCCAAATTTTATAATCCCACAAATGGAAATAGCAGATGGTTTATGCATTTAAATATACAAACTACTCTGTGGAGTAGTCTTGATTATTAGTTCTTATTATATATTAAGAAACATACGTCCATGAAATAAATAATATATAACTAATTAATAACACTCCAATTATCCTGGTCTCCATCGAGCTAATGAAACTTCAATAGTTTTGAATAACAATTTAATATTGTAAAATGCAGAGGCCAAATGAAAAATTGAAGAATAAAGTAAATCCAAAATACTTTCCGGAAAAAAGTCATGGCCATGCGGACAAAAGATATCAATATCTTGATACTAGTGACTTTACGAGGTAGATTATGGTTTATCAGTTTCTTAGATATCTTTCTAGTACAAATTTTGGGGATCCTTAGATATCTTTCCAGTACAAATTTTGGGGATTCCAAATGCATAATAGACCATGTTAATAGAAAGAACAACATTGAACAAACTTCATTACAAGTGTGGCTGAGTCATATAAAGTGTATATGGAGTTGCTTTCAGAATTCTTCTATTGAGAACATAACAAAACAACGGATGAATTATCCAAAAAGGGACTATAGGACACAAAACAAGGCATGCACATCATCATAAAAGTAGGCACTGAGGAGACAGAAGTAGAAATTATGAAAGTGTTGAGATAGATCACTGAAGTGGGATAAAAAATACAGAACCTCATAGAAGATATGTTTATATTCTATTTATGTCTCTTTTTTTAATTTTGTGTAATTTTGTAACTAATTTTGTATAGAAATCATACAAAAAGGAGTCCATTAGATATGAGATCTTCAAAAATGAGAAGGATTGATCCACTTTTCATATTCTATGTATAATGAAAATATGAAGGAACTACCATAATGTTCTATCCTTTATATTACTGCACAAATGAATGTTGTGTATATCCCAGGTTTACGAGAACAATCCGTCGTTTATGAGAACAATCTGTCTTTTATAAATATGTACTGTTTTGTTCCATAATAATAAAAGAGACAATTTTTCACTGCTGGAAAAAAAATATTAATATCGCCAATATTTTATTTACAAAACTCCTCAAAGATATACCCTTTTGGGATTCATGCCTCTATCTTGAACTGATGTTAGTTGATTTGGGAATACAAGATAAGGACTCTTGAATCTATGCCTACCCTTCTCGCCTTATTATTTTTTTTCTCACTTGTTGAGGTTCTGTCCAGATAATGTTAATATTTAATCATTTGAGATTTGGAAATGTAATTAATCTTGGATAGCTGGATTTGTAAAGATCCTTGATGTGAAAATGCGTCAGCATCTCTGTATTTTATCAAGCTTAGTTTTGGGTCTATCAAGAAAGTCATTTAAGAATACGGAATCAAATTCTCATGGAGGTACCAGCAACAACCATGATCATTACTAGCCCTCGAGGGATTAGTATGGTTCATGAGTCTTCATCTCTGTCCAAGCCTCCACTTGCCGCTTGTAATTTTACTAAAGTCATTAATCACAGGAGTCTTTCAGGCAAGACACAATTTGGATCTCTAGAGGCCAAGATTCATGACAGTTGCATGGGGAAGGTTCTGTGAAAAGTGAAGGCAATAAATTTTTGAAGGTTTGGCTTGTCGAAGGGGTAACAAATGCGACTGCTTTGCCAGATTCGACCATGCAATGTCCTCGTTGTGAAGTTGAAGGATGCAACGTAATGTTGAAAAATGCATTCCAAAGCCCCCATAGTCATTTTCCTTGGAATCGAGCACAGCTTTTGTTGAAACGCTAACTGAAATAATGAAGTGAAAAATAAAGAAGAAAGCAAAACAAGAAAGTTTAACCGAATAACCAAGACAAGAAACTGAATGGATTGGAACTGAATGGATTGTAATTTTTATTCAACAATGATTCTCCTCACATTACATTTCATGGGCATTTCACTATTTTATATCATGAACCGTCGTGACATAACTAATATATTGGTATAAAATTGTCTAGTTTCATTTACCCAAAGTTACTAATTCGTTGTCAAACTAACAAACTCCACCTTGACAACAATTTTCCTAATCCCTTGCCCATGCCCATTCATCATCTTTTCTGCAAGCCAAGAGAAGCTAAACACCACCACAACTTCTCTACTGTTACTGGCTTTGTGAATATGTCTGCACAATTCTCTCGTGTATGGACCTTTTGAGGAGCTACTTTTCCACCATCGATCACATGTCTCAGAAAATGATACCTTACATCATTATGCCTGGCTCTGCTATGATAGGCAGGATTTGTAGCCAAGTGAATAGCACTTTGACTGTCACAAAGTACATTCACTTTCTCCTGCGTTCTTCCCATTTCATCGAGCAGACCCTTTAACCAGATTGCTTCTTTACTGGCATCTAAGAAACTATATATTAAGCTTCAGTAGTGGACAATGTAACTATTTCTTGAAGCTTTGACATCCAACTAATTGCTCCACCTGCAAGAGTAAAGACATAACCTGTATTAGATATTCTTTTGTCTAAATCAGCTGCATAGTCAGCATCTACATATCCAGAGATTGATCCTTCACTACCATTAAATACGATGCAATGGTCACTTGCGCCTCTTAGATATCGAAGCACCCATTTCACTGCTTTCCAATGTTCTTTACCTCGATTTGCCATGAACCTGCTCACAACTCCAACTGCATGTGAAATGTCAGGTCTTGTAGATACCATCGCATACATTAAGTTGCCTACCACATTTTCATATGGTACATGAGACATATACTGCTTTTCGTTATCATCTCTAGGACTTAGAACCGAAGAAAGCTTAAAATGGGAAGCTAGTGGAATATTAACAAGTTTCACATTGTTCATAGAGAATTTTTCAACTATTTTCTCCACATACTTCTTTTGTGATAACCGAAGATTACCATTTTTCTTGTCTCTGTGTATCTCCATGCCCAAGATATGTTTTGCTACTCCAAGATCCTTCATATCAAACGTCCTAGAGAGTTGAGCCTTTAACCTGTTGATCTCTTCCATGTTTTTGCTTGCAATAAGCATATCATCAAGATACAAAGCTAAGATAATGAATACTCCATTGAAACTTTTGAAGTATACACAATGATCATACTCACTTATAAAGTTCTGGCTCACCATGAAGGAATCAAACTTCTTGTACCATTGTCTCAGAGACTGCCTCGGACCATACAATGATTTCCTGAGCTTGCAAACTAATCTTCTGCTGTGACCTCGTACAAAACCTTCTGGTTGTTCCATATATATCTCTTTGTTCAAATCACCATGTAGAAAAGTTGTTTTAACATCTAACTGTTCTAACTCAAGATTAAGCAACGCAGTTAGTGCCAACACAGTACGAATAGAAACAAGTTTTACAACTTGGAGAAAAAATCTCATGAAAGTCTATACCTTCAACCTGAGAATACCCTTTTGCTACCAGTCTCGCCTTATACCTTTCGATACTTCCATCAACTTTTCGTTTCAGCTTGAAGACCCATTTGCATCCAACAACACTTCTCCCTTCAGGAAGCTCTACAAGATCCCAGGTATTGTTTTTGGCTAAGGAGTCCATTTCTTCTTCCATAGCCACTTTCCATTTTTCGCTATCTGTATCATCTACTGCTTCCTGATAACAATAAGGTTCCCCATCTTCAGTAATCAAAGCAAAAGACGAAGCAGAATCTTCATACCTTTTTGGAATTTTCCTTTCCCTTGTAGACCTTCTTAGAAAAGCTGGTTGCTGAACTGGTTCAGAAACTTGCACTGGTTTAGAAGCTTCAACGGCTTCCTTTGTGTCTTCAACACCTTTTTCTCCAGAGGTTTCTTCTTCCTTCCAGCTGTCACCGAAAAATCTAGCCTGCAACTGAACTCGTTGATTTTGCGACACCTGTTCCTGTTCAATTCTTTCAATAGTTGATTTTAAAAGAGAGGATTCATCAAATGTTACATCTCTACTAATGACTATTTTCCGCAATGTAGGATCCCACAACCTATATCCTTTCACTGCATAGTCATACCCAACAAAGACATAACATTTCGACTTTGCATCTAATTTTGAACGCTGATTTTTAGGAAAGAGAGAATAAGCATCACAGCCAAATATACTCAAATGTGAATAGTCACAAGACTGACCTGTCCAAACTTCTTCAGGAATTTTACAATCAATTTCTACTGAAGGTGATCTGTTAACTAAATAGCAAGCACTAGATATTGCTTCTGCCCACAACTCCTTTTGCAAGTTAGCATTGTTGATCATGCTTTTGGCTCTTTCCATAAGAGTCCAATTCATACGCTCAGCAACACCATTTTGCTGAGGAGTATAAACAACAGTTTTTTGTCTAACAATTCCCTCACCCTTACAGTATTGTTCAAATTCAACTGAAGTGAAATCAAAACCATTGTCATTTCTTAAGCATTTAATAGATTTGCCTGTTCTTTTCTCTACCATTACTTTAAATTGTTTAAAGACATTTAATACATCAGCTTTCCTTTTTAGCATATAGACCCAAACTTTCTGGTAGTAATCATCAATAAACGTTAAAAAATACAGTGCACATCCATATGACATAACAGGGGAAGGCCCCCACATATTAGAATGAATATAGTCTAAAACATCTTTACTATTATGATTTCCAACTTTAAATCTTTGTTTACACTGTTTTCCATACACACAATGTTTACAAAAATCTAAATTTAAGGATTCCAGACCAGGAATAGATTTACATTTCATCAATATCTGAAGACCTTTCTCTCTCATATGACCCAATCGCTGATGCCATACATGAGTACCTACTTCTTCCTTTTCTGATGCAATCGCTGCTTCACTAATCTGAGTACTTCCTTTTAACCTGTAAACGTTTCTGACCTTTTCTGCCTTCATAACCACAAGTGCTCCTTTAAATACTTTCAAGACTCCATCCTGACCTGTAACTTATAACCATCTGACTCCAAAAGTCCTAAATAAATCAAATCTTTCTTCAAATCAAGTACATGTCTAACACTAGTTAATTTTCTAACTGTGTTATCATACATCTTATTCCTGATATCTCCCATCCCAACAGTCTGACATGACATATTGTTACCCATAAACACAGAACTACGGTTTACATTTTCATACACGGTAAACCAATTTCTATTTGGGCACATGTGATGTGAAGCACTAGAGTCTAACAGCCAGCTATCTAAACCCTAAGAGATATTACATTCAGGTGAAGTTTCATATATCATACACAATCTTTCAGCAGATAAAACTTCGTCTATCATACTTGAATTGACCTGATTCACTTCGTTCTTGCGGTTTTCAGATTCCTTTCGTTTCCAACAGTCCTTCTTCAAGTGTCCAACTTTATTGCAGTTCCAACATTTTTCCTTACACTTCTTTCCCTTCGATTTCGATCTGGAAGTCCCCCTTGGTTTTTCTCCTCTTTCCTTTGAGCATCCTCTAGCTACCATGGCTTCTGATGGAGTTGTTTCAGTGTTGGATTTCCTTCGTACTTCTTCAAACATGAGAGCTCCCACGACTGATTCAAACTTCAAAGAATCAGAAGTGCTCAAGCTGATTGAAGTTACGTAGTGATCCCATGATTCAGGCAGAGAACACAACAAAGTTATTGCTTTATCTTCTTCTTGTATTTTAACTTCCATATCTGTTAATTGAAATATTAGTGTGTTAAAAACATTTGAATGTTCTGCAATGTTTGAACCTTCTTTCATTCAAAGACTGTATAACTGTCTTTTAAGATAAATTATGTTGGTTAATGACTTTGTCATATAGAGTTTTTCAAGTTTTTCCCACAATCCTGACGACGTAGTCTCTTAAACAATGTTGACGAGAACTTCATCCGCTAGGCATAACTAGATGGTAATGATACTTCCGGCATCCAAGTCCTCCCAGTCTGAAGTAGTCATGGTTGTAGGTTTCTTAGTTGCCCCATCCAATGCCTTGTGCAACCCTTGTTGCATAAGCAGATCCCTAACCTTCATTTTCCAAAGAGAAAATTCTCTTTCCGGTGAATTTCTCCACCTTGAATTTTGCATTCAACATCTTGGCCATTTTTTTAGGATTTCAATCTTCAATGCTTAAACTAGGGTTTTTCCTTTTAAAAAAAAATATGTCTTTGAACTAGAGTTTATATTTCTCTTTCAAAAAACAATAATTTTCCTTTATTTACAGACCTTTTCTTGCAAACCCCGTGTTATTCAAACAAATAAACCCTTCCTTCCCATTTTTTTTCTACAATATTTGTAAAAGAAAAACCCTTTTCAATCTTTTGTCTTTGGAAAAAAAAAATCTGCAAGCTGTCTTTGCTTTAAAAAAAAAAAATTCTGGAAACCCTACCTTCCTTTTCTTTCTACAATATTTGTATAAAAAACCACAACTTGACTTGATTTCAATCTTCATTCTTTGCTTAAAAAAAAACAAAAAAATTCTGCTGAAAATAAACAAGTCTCGAAACTCTGATCAATACCCGGATTTAACAGTGACTCGGCCTGCCTTCAATTCAGTTCTTCACGTTCACACGGCCATCACACCTCACAACTGATACAGCTTAAACGATGGTCTTCAGACAACAAAGAAAAAAAATCCCCTGCGACTTTATGTAGGCCCTCATGCAGCAGTCAACACCAGACTTTTCCAGACTCTTCATTCTCTGACCTTCGCATGGAGATGGCTCCTCCTCACGCAGTCAATGTAGAGAAGAAAGAAAAGACAATCTGCATGTTGTCTTACACTCTAATCCAACGCAGGGATTCACACTCAGACAGATTCACGCTCCACTCTGATCCAATACAGGGATTCACGCTCAGACAGATTCACGCTCCACTCTGATCCAATAGAGGGATTCACGCTCACGCAGATTCACGCTCCAGGCAAACTCACACTCTACGCATGGATTCACGCTCAGAAAGATTCACGCTCCATGCAGATTCGTGCTATGATCCAATACAAGGATTCACGCTCTAGGCAAATTCATGCTCTGATCAAATGCAGGGATTCACGCTCAGGCAGATTCACGGTCTAATCAAAATGCACGGATTCACATTCAGGCATATTCACACTCCAGGCAGATTCATGCTCTGATCCAATGCAGGTTGCCTTTTTTTTTTCTTTTTCTCTATAGGTAGATTGCTCACTCATATTCAACTACGTTGCTTTGATACCATTTGTTGAAATGCTAACTGAAATAATGAAGTGAAAAATAAACAAGAAAGCTTAACTGAATAAGCAAGAAAAGAAACTGAATGGATTGGAATTTTTTATTCAACAATGATTATCCGCACATTACATTTCATGGCCATTTGACTATTTTATATCATGAGCCCTCGTTACATAACTAATATATCGGTATAAAACTGTCTAGTTACATTTACCCAAAGTTACTAATTCGTTGTCAAACTAACAAATTTTATCAGCAATGCAGCAGGTACCTAGCCAGGAGAGGATTGCACCATCATTTTTCTATGATCCATACATACACGTATAATTTAATAACCGAAATGAGTTATTGTGTGTTTATGTTCTGTGTTTCTAAACTTATTTAGATTGCTGATTCGCAAAATATTGGGTAATCAGATGAACATGAGATTCCCAAAATATTTAGTAATTAGATGAATATGAGCTGAACGCACCCATATAAGTTAATATTCAAAAAATCATCATTCAAGTTAAAAATATGATGCTATGCTAGCAGTGCAGCAACTACCTAGCCAAGAGAAGATTGCACCTTCACTTTTTTATGATTCATCAATACTCGTATAATTTTATAACCGAAATGAGTAATTGTGTGTTTATGTTAATGTTGTGGGTGCCTAGATTCCATGCCATGTCATGATTTGATGAAGCAAATAGGTGTTACGGAAGGAGGATGGTGGGGCACAATGAATTGTGGTGGTAGAATTCATTAGATTCATTGGCTAAGGATGGCGGGGGACAATGAACTGTGGTGGTATAATTATTTAGATTCATTGGCTAAGAATGGCGGGGCACAATGAACTGTGGTGGTAGAATTCATTAGATTCATTGGCTAACTTTGGTGGGAAAGGTAATTTTGATATACATAAATTTAAGATTCTTGCATTCAAATGGTTCATCAGTTGACAAACTTGAACTACCTGAAGATTTTAGTTTTAGTTTTCTCAGGGATTTAACTTCATTTTAAACTTTCTAATTCAAATTATTAGACTGCAAAAACCTACCTTATTTATTCTTCACCCATGCACTTTTATGATAATTTATTAATTTATCCATCAAGCTACAAGTTAGGTACATGAGCTGAAAACCATGAATTTTTTGAATATTTCAAATCTAGTTTTGTGAGGGACATGACTTTTAGCCATAACTTTCAAATTATTAGAGTGAAAAAACCTACCTTGTTTATTTTTTGATCTATATGATTATGATAATTTATAAATTTCTCTATTCAATTATAGGTTCAAGTAAAGTACAATCTCAAAGTACAGATTCATAGTCAATAACCTAAAACTGATTGAAAAAATTAGTTTTAGTTCTGTGAGTAACTTGAATTACTCATAAGCTTAGTTTCTCATGATTAGGGTTTGCATTTTTATGATAATTTATAAATTTCTCCATGATGTCTTAACATTCAGTCTTGATTATTTTCCCCATATATTTGGTCTTATAACACCTGGAAATTTTGAAGTGCTGAGATGGGTTGTATATTGTTTTAATTTCTTTTTGGTTTATATATAAATATAAACTAAATTGATTTTAATTTTTAGAGTTTTAGGAAATTCATTTTCAATTCAATATTTTTAAATTTTGAGATATTGAACGTGAGTTAAAATGGATTTATTTAGTTTTGCACACTTCTATTAATATTGAAATCTTGAGAGATTGAACGTCAGTTAAAATGGATATATTTAGTTTGGAAACACTTTTATTTACTTGATAGTTTTTCTTTTATTTGAAGGAGAGTTAATTTATGATTTATAAATATATTTAAAAAGATCTATCTTAATTCAATGCTTATGAAGTTGTTAGATAGATTAAATTTATTTTTGAGTATAAAATTTGATGAAAAATTTACATTTGCGCAAATTTACTCTTTATGTACACTTGTAGATTCAAATTAAAATGTTTCTTTTATATTTATTATAATTATATTATATATATATAATATATATAATATATATATATTATATAATTTAATAAAATTATTCTTATCTTTCGATTTTGAAAATATATATTCTCGTAGATTTTTTATTTAATAAATTCTATATTTTATTTCTTATTTTTTAGTATATAGAATTATTCTTATTATTCTTATTCTTTTTTGATTTATTAAAATACATATAATCCTATATTTTGTATTCAATATGGTCTATGTTTTTATATAATTCTTTATTATAACATATGTAAGTTAAGTTTCATATATAGAACTTTTTTAGAAAATAAACATTATAAATAACAAATTATTGTATATCTATTGAGAAATTTGAGATAGAGTTTTGAAATATCATTATTATGTATCATTATTATTTGAAGTTAAAGTGGTAGATATGAAATACAAATCATATAAATAATTAAAATTAAAAAATAAGTAATAAATATATCTATTTAATTGAAAACTAAAAAAATCATTCTTGCTCTCAATCATATATAATATTTGTAGATATTAATGTGGATATTATATATATATATATATATATATATATATACCATTAAATATACTTATTACATGTAATTTACCTATATATATATAGTATATATAAATATATATATATATATATATTAATTTAAGATAAACAAATATAAATTTGGTTATAATTAAAATATTTTAATCAAAGGAAATCATTATTAAAACAATTTAAGCACGCTTACTTTCTCATTATTTTAATTTTGGTGTGTATTTAGGTATAGTTTTTAGTCATTTCAAATCTAGAAAAGTTTTATTGGAATTATAAGTTTAAGTTCTGTATTCTACACAATCCAAGTGCTCTCTAATAGAGATTCGCGCCTCAAAGGATTTGATCTCTCTTGGTTCTTCATAGAACTCTTGAAATAAAATTCAATTATACTAAAATCAATAAAAATAAATATTAATAAATATTTTAACTACAATTCTTACTCTCTCATTATTCTCATTTTGGTCCCTTTTTAGATATTAAGTTTTTAGTCATTCGAAATATAGAAAATATTTATTGGAATTGGAAGTTTAAGTTGTGCATTCTATACAAGCCAATTGCTCACGAAGGTTTTCTAGACATTGAATCCATTTATGCATTCCAAAATGCAATTTAAACAATGAATTTTTTTCTATTGCACTCTATAAGAGATTCACAGCTCAAGAGATTTGATCCCTATCGCTTCTTGATAGCCCACTCGAAATAAAACTCAATCATACTACAAATTAAAAGGCTAAAAATAAATTTTTTTATCACTAGGATTATGTTTCCAAAAGCACTTTGCATACTTCAATCATAGTCCATTGTTTAACATTAGAGATATTAAAAGGTTCTATGTTTCCTTGAGAAGCACTTTCATTCTTCAACCTTTAATTCCTAACTTTTGTAGGGTAATCCACACTTTACAATTAAAGGATAAAGTTCAATTAGGAAGATAGTAAAATACTAAAGGTTTGTTAGTAACCCTACTTATGTTTAGAAGAGAAATTTATGAGCTGTGAATATAATACATTGTTTTCATTAAATGCATCAAATAATTTTGAAATTCTTTAAGAATCACTTATTGTTATTCAACCTTTAGTGCGTAACCTCCATAGGGAATCCACACTTTTGCAATGAAGGACATATGAAAGTTCAACAACTAAAATGACAGTGAGTTAAAATATTGATTTGTAGAACATTAATACAAATAAAAATATGTCTAATTAGCTAACCTAACTAAGAAATAAATGAATTTGCAACACAAACCAAGTAGAGGGCCCTACCTACTAATTTGTGCTAGAAAGGAAAACTATAGTATAAGTACTTTATTAAGAAATAAAACATAGAATAACGTCATTTATATTAAAAAGGGAATACATAGATTCACATTATTAAGGCGTTCCCTCTGAAAAGGACATCCCTAAATTCCACCTTGCACCATTCTCCATCGTGAGATCTGTTGTTAAAAGATTAAATCATTCTTAGCCATTCGATGATTTCATAATTGTTTCGATGATTTCATAACTATTTCTCTGACTTGATGGAATATTTTTCCTCACTAACTGTCTCATAGTTAATTAACGGTCATGGTATATACTTGCTATGAAACTACCTTAACTGTTTCTATGTTATGTTGTTTCGATGAGTTGATAAGTGTTTCTCTGACTTGATGGAAGATCTGCCCTCACAAACTGTCTCGCAGTTAATTAACGGGCATGGTATATACTTGGTATGAAACTACCTTAACTGTTTCTACGTTATGCTCGCGTTCTGAAAGCAGGGGTTATGACTGGTTTCCAAATGTTACTATATTTATTATGTTCGGTGCCATTATCTTTGTTATAATCGTTGTTCATGTACTAAAATTCGAAGTCCCTATGGTTTCTTAGCATTGGGAACCCAAATGCTGTGGAGTTTTAAACCAACAATCGATGATCCAAAATTCACTCTATAACCTCCTCTCTTCAACATAAATCTTCTTTGGACCTAACTCTTCAGTATAAGTTTCTAATTCGAGTGAATTGACATAAATATCTTCAACGTCTTGCGATTTACCTTAATTTTTGCTACGTCAAAGTCTAACAGATTTTTCTTCTTCTTGGTGGGCTGTCGCTTACTAGATATTGCTTTTCGAAGAGATGAAACAATTACAGGGTTCGATTCTTGATCTCGAGAAACTAAAATGATCTTTATGAACTCCTCCAAATTGGCACTGATAATGCGATTGGGGAAATCTTTACATCTTAGTTTGAGGAAGGGATAAGCCTGGAATACTTTCTTTTCTTTTTTTGCTTTATGCGCCTTTCTAACTTGCAATACAAAGATTCTGACAACATCATTTTGTTGGCATTTTTTCCCATGGCGGAGCCGAAGCAACTACAGCTACACTTGGTGCATGCAACCGCTGATATTGTATTCTTAGTGTATATGTTACTCAAAGAACCGAAGATGTATGTTTAGCTAAATATCTACAAGATTATCTTGGATATGCACACTAGGAATCTCAGATTTAGGAATGTGCTTTTATTTTGGCATTCATTCCAATATTAATTCCATATATAACTGTATTTACCCCATGGTCAGTATATAATTTCGCATTCTACTGGATCCATGTGATTTCTTATTTTTTCTTTATGTTTCTATTTTTTGTATATATAATTTCACATTTCTGCTTTAGGTTTTTGTATTTATAATTTCACATTTCTTCTTGAGGTTTCTGTATATATATTTTTGCATTCTGCTTTGGGTTTTCTATATATAATTTAGCATTTCTACTTTAGGTTTCTGTATATTTTGCATTTTTCTTCCACTTTCATTTTCTTTTAAGATTTTTATGGCCAAAGTGATTAATATGAAGGTGCACCTTTTTAACTTGGAATACAAAGATTCCAACAACACGATTATGTTGGCCTTTTCTCCCATGGTGGAGCCGAAGCAATTGCAGCTACACTTGGTGTATGTAGCCACTAGTACTGTATATGTTACCCAAAGAACCAAATATTTACATTTATGTAGATATCTCTGACATTATCTCAGATATGCAAACCAGGAATCTCAGATTTAGAAATGTAGTTTTATTTTGGTATTTGTTCCAATATTAATTCCATATATAACTGTATTTACCCCAAGGTTAATATAGAATTTCACATTCTACTGGATCTATATAATTTCTCTTTTTTTCTTTATGTTTCTATTTTCTGTATATAAAATTTCACATTTCTGCTTTAGGTTTCTGTATTTATAATTTCTTCGCATTCTACTGGATCTATATAATTTCTTATTTGTGCTTCATGTTTCTATTTTCTGCATATATAATTTCACATTTCTACTTTAGGTTTCTGTATTTATAATTTCGAGTTTCTGCTTGAAGTTTCTGTATATATATATATTTTTGCATTTTGCTTTGAGTTTTCTATATATAGTTTAGAATTTATGCTTTAGGTTTCTATTTATTTTGGATTTTTCTTCCACTTTCATTTGCTTTTTAAATTTTTATGGCCAAAGTGATTAAAATGAAGGTATATGCTCGCTTTCTCCGCTACAAATATGTTTCATCTATTTTTTAAAATTTTGTGTTCGCGATTGGAGAGGATAAATATGAATTGTGGATGATAAGTATGAATGAATGCGTTGGCAACTCTCATCCCAAATAAAAAACCTATCATACCTTAAGTTAGGGAGAAAAAAATTATCTATATATAATATTTGAAAAAGAAATATTTAAATTATTGTATTTTGTCTCACAATCACTTAAAACTTATCATGGTTAATATGTTTATATTTATGAATTTAAAAATATTTAATAATAATAATAATATGGTGAATAAAAAAACACATTGAAATATTTTTAAATATATTGACTAGAAATACAAGTAGATGATGGCAAATTATGTATTAAACATTGAAAGAATAAAAATCTCTATCATACCTTAAAATTATATATATATATATATATATATGAAAAATATTTAAATTATTTTATTTTTTCTCTATATAAATTTGATATAGAATTATGTTATTTATTACTCATAGTAAATTTGTTTATTTATATTTAATATGTTAAAATCAATTGAATTACACATCATGTAATATCAATAATATTATTTTTACATGTCATTTGTCAATTCTATAACAATATAAAAAACCACAATCAGTTATCATCATTAATATGCTTATATTAAGCATTTAAAAAGTATTTAATAATAATCATATTGGGAATAAAAACAAACACATTGCAAATGTTTTTAAAAATATTGACTACTAATATAAGTAGAATGTTTCATCCCATTCTTGCTATGAACCATACTTATCTCGATTATGACTTCATGTACATATTTTGATTATGAAGTCAATCTGGGTTAATATGTTTATATTAGTTGTTTAAAAAATATTTAATATTCCAATTTTGGCTATACAACAATAGTTTAAAGAATGATTTTTCAAATCATAAGACCACAAAGGATCATAAAACGCTTTTCGTACAATTAACTCCTTTGTCTTAGCCAAGATGGATCCCCATTACACATGGTGTAGGCTCATAATTTTCCAAAGCTAAATCACTTGTCTTAGCCCAGATGGATCCCCATTAGCATGGTGTAGGCTCATAACTTTCCCTTGTCTTAGCCAAGATGGATCTCCATTAGGCATGGTGTAGGCTCATAACTTTTCCAAAGAATCTCGATTGAACAATGTGAAGAAAAAATTGAAAATTATTTGCTTGAATCACTAGGAAAAATCTTTGAATAAACTTCATATGTCACAAACCAATCCAAATTCCCAAAATATTTTAAGAAGCACAAGAAAAGGAAAATTCAATCACCTTAAGAGAAACTGGTAAAACATTGTAAGGTTTTCATCAAGTGAGATAGTTCAATATTGAAAAGAACATCTTTTTTATCAAATATTTCCTATTTGAACTTGAAATAACATCTTTGAAGATTCAAAGGAAATCTATGCTAGAAATGTTATCGAATCTGTAAATTTGGCATTATGTAAGTGATTTCTATTTATTTACTAGATTCGAATATATTCAATGATCTTCTATCATGATTTTTATTCCTATTTGAACTTGAAATAGAATCTTTGAATGTTGAGAGGCAATCTATGCTAGAAATTTTATAGAATCTGTAAATCTGGCATTATGTAAGTGATTTCTCTTTATTTACTAGATTTGAATATATTTAGTGATCTTATGTCATGATTTTTCTCAAATTTATGTCTTACGACATTTCCTTTGCAATATCTGGGGCAATTGCTAGTTATAAGAATATCCAACAACATGGATTCACATATGTTTGGTTATCAAACTACAATATACACCAACATATTGGATGGTCTGAACAACTCTACAATACATAGATTGATTGTTTCCTCGACTAATATTTACCTTTAACCTTTAATTTTGATAGAGGTTATATAATCTAGGGGAGGGTATATTGAAGCATGAATAGCTCCTAAGGACATGGACTTGTTAACTAATTACAGTCCATCAAAAGAGTAGAGAATAATCCCATTAACAAATACAACTCTGATTGACATGGGTAAATACTTGTATGTTGGTATATGATATTTTCATGACAGGGCATGCTTAAAATTATGCATGCCACTTTCCAAAACCTCGAAGTTGGCTAAATATTCAATTGTTACAATGTTCTATGGAGTTGCACTTTGCATTTCACTAGAGCACAGAGTGTGAGTTGGTCTAACCTGGGAGGCATCTCAAGCCACCTAGGAGACATCTTGAAACACGAACATTGATCCATATAAACTCACCTAGACACAAAAGCCATGTGGCATATATTACCCTAGGGGTGCATAGATATGACAACTAATCATTTGTGTTATTAGATATTTTCTACATTACATGATTCAACACTCACAATAGAAGAACAAATATATAGCTGAAATAAATCATTAAATAAAGTAAACATGTTGAGTTTAACAACATCACGCCTCATCAGCATGTGATGACCATAATCCAAGTGATTGTGACAAAAGAAGAATGCTAATATACTCTAAGAGGGAGTAGAACGGGAAAAAAGCACACTTGTGATAGTAGTAAAGACCTCAAAATGAAGGCCCAATGTCCATCCCATGCTTGAGACTTCCCAAGTCATCATTCAATCTTGGGTGAAGAACCAAATCTAGATCCAAAAATCTTCCTCAAAATGGGTGAAAACTACGTTTCCAATGCCTCCCCTAGTTATCATAACGAAAGGGTATATTTCACATATCTCATATTAATCTAGTTTAGTACATTTATAACACTATTGTAGCTTCTACAAATACGCTCCAAAATTTTTCCTTAGAATCATTTTGGAGCATCCATACCAACCATCCTTAGTAGCATGCCTTTCACTGTCAAGTACAAAGGATTTAGCTGATTTTCAATGGCCTAACAACCTGCTCATGTCAGTTTTCTTCACTCCCTTCATAGGCTTCCATCCCGGAATTAGGTTATTTGCTAGCTCATTATCTCCCCCACAAAATTTCACAATTCTATAGGGGAACCAACCTTCCCAACAGAAATTGTGCAATTCTAGAGGCGAACCAACCTTCCCTATAGTAATTATACAAATCTGCTGAGCAACCATCTGAGCTCCAAAATTGTACAGAACAGTCACATAGGCTTCCCATAGGAAATTGCGTAATCTAGCCCAGCACTAGGCCTCAACCTAGAAATTGCATAATTTTGCGAGACTATCACCTACTGACCCCAGAAATTGCACAAGCCCTCAGAGACATCTAGCCCAGCTTGGCCCAGAAACTGCAAATATTCTCCTTCCAGGCTTTAGGTTGTTGCATGTTCTTTCAGGTTAACGGTTCCCTTTGGGACCCAACAAACTTAATTTGCGTTCATGGGTTTCTTTTCCCAAAATAGAGAAAGGAAAGATGAAAAAAGCATCACTAGATTCTAAATGTCTATTTTTAGCAATTGTAGGTTACATGCAAAGATTGTTTTAGAAACTTCCCTCCAAGTGCTGCTTTTTCCTAGATTTTTGGCATGCGCGTCAAGAGCCTCAAACTTATTTATTCAACATTGTAGAGCTCATTCTACACATTGATCTTGGAGCTCTGATATCCCAAAACACATCTAGGAGTCTTTGGCACATTCTTCTTAACTATCTTTGGGTAAGCTCGCTTTACATCTCTTTTGCAACATTTCTATCACTTTTTGTGTTTTGTCTTGTGTGAGTGTTCTCTGCGTGACTTCTGTGAATGCTTTTTTTCTCTAAATGCATGTTAGACTGTATAAGAACCATTTCACTTTCCGTTTGCATCTCACTATTGTCCCATGCATGACATTGTTTTGCACTAATGGTTGTGGATACGATGACCCATCTCACACGCATGCATGTTTTCCCATTTTCTAAATCTTGAATTTGTTGTTTTCGTGAATGATCATTCACTCTTTCTTACACTTAGTTTCTCCATGCATTTGAAGGTTCACATGTTTTCATCCGCTTATCAGCGGGATTGGGCAACCTTGGCCCGGGCCTTTCCTTGCCTGGACAAAATTGTGCATTTCTAAGAGGGAAGGCTCTACTTTCCACCTAGAAAATACAAAAAACTAGCCAGACACTATACTCTAGGATTGCCCTATGGAATTCTGAGAGGAAGTGCTTTGGTGGGTTGGAAAATTGCGCAATGCAGCCCTTGGGCTTGCATGCCTTGATGACTGAAATTGTGCATTGTGCAATCTCAGCCCCCAACAATTTAGCCTAGATTGCGCATTGCCTAATTCCAGTAGCCAACCAACCTTCAGATAGTTTAGATTATCATTTCACAATTTCAATAGTCAGTCTCCTAGCGCCTCAGTGAAAATTGTGGAATCCATTCCATCTCTCTCCCACATATGTTTCCTATTAGTCCTCAATTTTTATTTGGTTTTCAACTAAAATATAGCTTTCCATGAATGTCACTATGTCTCCATGCATAGCACGTGTTCATCCATCTCCTAGCAGTTCAGGTTCAATGGCCTCCAAGAGAGCAGGGTCAAAGGACACCGACGAAAGAACAACTGGAGATGCAATTGAGCAAGTGTCTATTATTTTTCTGATTTATGAAGACACCAAGTTGCTCATAGACAAAGACATCAAGTTAAAAAGGCAAGATATCAATGATACATTCTTCGGAACATTTGGTGAGGATCTTGAAGACTACAGGGTTTATGTGAATATTCACACGTTTGGCTTATATCAGATTGTATTTTCTTATCCCACATTTCCATGCATGGAGATGATACATCGGATCATCTCGCACAATGATCCCTAGACGATGGTGTTAAGTAGTGTCAGTGGGACAAATATTTCTACCTTTAGGGCACAGGAATATCAACAGATGTAACACTTATCACAAATGGTGATCATATTAGAGATGCTCTTCAGCAGACCAAATAACACTGAAAACTCCAGGGATATCTTGAAGAGCTGGGTGAAAGATCTAGATAGTTCAGGATGACACCCAACCAGGT
Organism: Pinus taeda; assembly: GCA_000404065.3. Classification (NCBI taxonomy): domain Eukaryota; kingdom Viridiplantae; phylum Streptophyta; class Pinopsida; order Pinales; family Pinaceae; genus Pinus; species Pinus taeda. The sequence continues at coordinate 72,757 of APFE030257147.1, forward strand.
TACAAGACGAAGATACTATGAAAGAAATATCAATACTTGCTCAGCTTTTCAGGTTGCTTGTATTCCCAAAAGAGCATTAAGACCTTCCCAGAGTGTTGGGTGATCGTGTTGGGCCAACTGGCCAGTGAGGGAAAACCATGCAACTAGTCCGACATGTTGGCTCACACAATGAAGTAACATGTAAAAGGAGCTCGGAAACCACCTAAAGGTTAACAAGTAGTGACATACATGTCTGCATACATTCTGGATGCAATCTGTGACCCTCAACAATTCCCAGGCTTGTGTTGTGCATGAATATCAATGGAAACCTCTGTACACATTTACTACAGTCTTTTTTCTGAATGCAGCTTCTATAGAGTCATCACACATTTGTCATACTATTTTGTCACCCTAGTGTACAAGATGATATTAGAGTAGGATCCACCTTTCATGTTCGAGGGAGTAATGGAGGCATTGATCGATATAGAGGATTGGTATGCGTCACCTCTTGTCACCTTCATACAGATGTACAACATGAAGGAGCCTCTACATGTTTAAACAAAGTTTTCCATGGACAAGCTTGTCATGCAAGAAGTGTCGTACCACATCTTGACGAGACTGGCAAGTAGACTGCATCGAAAGAAGAAGGAATCCTGTCTCACTCTTCCATTACAGATCGAGTTTTATGAGATACATAATCTCAAGCATGTTGATGCCAAGACAGAAGAGTTCAAAAGATTTACTCTCAGCCTCAGACTCTTCAATCCATACAACTTGCATTTCCTCATAAAGTACCATTGTGCGCGAGTGCAATTTTATTGTATCGAAGGGACGTGTCATTTGGCCAAGGAAGACCCATGGAGATATTGCCAAATATTCTCCAAGCTCAATGAATTGGCCAACATAGTTGTGGAATGGTTAGCGAAGTAGCATTTAAGAGAGAACCATCATCAACAGTAGTAGGGGATAACATACTTGAGCATGACAAAGGCAAGAGAAACATTGTTGATAGTGCAAAGGTATAACAACACTTCAAATTCAAAGTAGGCCTACTTGTGGAGAAAGCATCTTTGGAGATAGAGGCAAAAAGGCTATAGCATGACATGAGGAACATGCAAAGGAAAAGAGATAAATAGAGGATGGAGAAAACAATGAAGGCAATGCAAGAGTTGAAGTAGCAACTCTAGGAAGAAAAAGAGTTGTGCAGCAAGGAGAAGGAAGCACAGTAGTGATAGGCATAGCAAGAGATGAAGCATGCAAAGAGTGATAAAACTACACCCATACAGGTTGTAGACTCATTCAAGCAACTGGCAGAAAGAAAAAACGGTGAGCAGTCGTATGAGTAGGACATCACTTGAAAAATTGAAAAGATACTTTAGCTGATGGATACAAAGATGGAACAGCTAGAGTTAGAACAAGATATGGACCTCATGCCCCACAACCAAGCAGTCAATCCACTGACTTCGCTAGATCTAGAAGTAAAGCAAGTCCTTAGTGATTAAGGAGATACTGAGATCCTTGCAGAGAATCCAGAAGTAGAGATGCATAATATATCATTTGACGAGTCACAACATTGAGTTGTACAATCACATAGAATGACTAATCAGGATGGCCACACATCTCCCATGTAGTCTCAAGAATGAGTGATCTTATCCAATGTGCACAAGAATCTAGTAGAATTGGTTGATGCTACGAGAGCATATGCCAAAGCTACCAGCTTGAGTATTCACTTCTTGATAGTAGAGAACAAGCGAATGGCTAAGGAGATACGGATAGCCAAGCAGGGAGGAGAACATATTATAGCATCCTCCAGAGCAGAGTTGAAGAGAGAAATACTGAATGAGGTATTGTCTCTCGAGACAGTCATGCAAATGTTGTATTCCATATTTGGCACCATGCATAAGTCAGTTCTCCATCTCAATGGTTGGCATCAACATTATGCTAGGAGAGCATGCATCTTTTCACATTTGGACACTGCCGTCAACTGCATTTACACATGGAAAATGAGATACAAAGGAGCCCCATTAGACTTGCTCAAGTTGATGAATCCTAAGGATGTAGAGCTGAAGGAATGCATTCAGAGTCAGATTCGAAACTATGAGGAACTCTCGCAACTCATCAGCAATTTACAGGCTTCACATGCATGGGTGTTCAGAAGCATCGATGATTTTGTGCATGTGCATGCGATCCCATCTATTGGGACACTCACCGAGGAAAAGACAAAGAATCAAATCTGACTGGACCTAGACATGTACTTTGATAAATTAATGTGTAGAGCCACTAGTGTAGACTTGGTGATCAACGCAAAAACTATGCATCAATATGTTGCTGGTCTAGATTCACTCAAGACAATAATGCACATGCTATTAGACGAGTTGGACAATGGAGCCAAATCAGTGTACCTGGGTGCAACAGAGGTAAGAGTTTGTTTCCAATAAGATGTCACCACAAAGATGAAAAGTCCCTAATCATTTGCAAATTTCAGGCCGATATCACTCTACAACAACATGTATAAATTGATATCTAAACTAATAACTAGAAGGATGAATCGGATTCTGACTAAGCATATTAATAAGGAACAATTCAGGTTTATAGAGGGCACATATATTCAAGATGCAATTGGTATTACTCAGGAGATTATGCACTCCATTAAATCCAATAATCTAAATTCTTTCCTTCAAGGTCGATTTTACCAAGGCATATGAGTGCATTGACTAGGAATTTCTTAAATTCATTTTGATCAAAGAAGGTATATCCTCACCTCACATTGGTTGGATTATGGCTTTCATAAAGACCACGAATTTTGTTATCATCATGAACACACTCCTTTCCCATTTCTTCTCAGCCCATATGGGTTTGAGGCAGGGATTTGCTCTATCTCAAATTTTGTTGCTCATGGTCACTGATAACCTAAACATAAAAGTGCAGGATGGTAGAGTTCAGGGATCAATCTCTAGAGTATTTAGATGAATTGAGATAACCTACTTGATGTTCGTTGATGACCTCGTTTTCAGTGGACATGCTATCATTTTTTGATGGACTTCTATTCATAACACCATTTCATCCTTCAGAAGGGCATCAAGTCTATGGATGAATGGACCAAAGTCAATTCTCATTCATAATGGAATTTAAAGTACAATGATTAAAGATATCAGTTTACTATTTGGAGTTGGTATCAGAGATATTGATGAGGGCCTCCCATACATGGGTTTCAACCTAAAGCCTAACAACTATTGCACCAAATATTGGGATTGGTTAGTTGACAGGTTCCACAAGAAGCGAGATTGCTGGAAACATTGTTAGCTAACTATGGGAGGTAGAATGATCATGTTAAAATTTGTTCTACGAAATATAATGGTATACTGAATCCATCTTTTTCTATTGCCAAGGGAGGTAATTAAAAAGTTACAATCCATCATGGGGCATTTTATTTGGGTTGGATCATTACCTCACGGGATGTATCTTTGGTCAAATTGTCTCTCATTGCTAGGCCGATGGAGGAAAGTGGATGGGGAATCGTTGATCCTTTTTCCTTTAACATAATACTGACCATAAAGAACATGTGGAGGGAAGCTACGTGGACTGGAATATGTTCACTAGTCACTAAAGACAACTATATGTATGGGAAATTTTTCACTGCATGAATTTCTTGAGCAAAGAGGAAGACAATTTCATCATATATATGGAAAAGTATGATGAAAAACATCCAACGGCTGATGGGATTTGTTCGTTGGGAGGTAGGGGATGGTTCCAAAATCAAGATTCGATTAGATGCTATAAAAGGTTTGGTGGAAACCACTCATTATCTTACCCATCTTTTAGTGCCCGTATAATAAAAAGATTATCGTTAAATAGATTTTCTTACATCATGAACTCTATATTGACCGACAATCATGGATTTGCGCTAGGGGTATTTAGTTGTTTGGGGTGGATGTTTTTGAATGGGATGCATATATTGCTAATCTAAGAAGTGTAGGTATCTCACTTAATGACCAGCAGGATTAAATGACATGAAGGGTTGCCTCAAAAAGGGGCACCGAATGGTAAAATACATAGTTACCAAGTTGGAATTTGAATTCGGATATCTTAAAGAGTGGTGTATTTGTTAGTTTTGTTTCTTTATTTATTTTTAAGTTTAAATAACTTTTATTAACTCTGAATAGTACAACAATATTACAAGTAAAATTCATCTAAAAAATTTACCATTCATGTTTTCTCTCTAGAACTTCTCTTTTTCAAAACTCAAATATAATATTTTTTAATTTAAAATTTTATTAGATAAGAAATACACATTAATGAAACATATATTGAAAACTAGTTTATCTATAACTTCCGAGTACCATCTATAATTTTTCCATATATAAAAACCAATAACCAATAAATCACTTTTTGACATTCTTTCTTTTCCTTGTTTCCAGAATGTTTCTAAGTTTCAAGCACTGAAAATATGGAATTTTCTAATTTCATAAACTGAATTATCTATAGTTTTTTTATATTATCTATAATTATATTCAATAAATAAATAAATAAAAATCACCAATAAAACAATCAATCACTTTGAGAATTCCTCATTTCTAAATTTCAACCATGTTTCAAAGTTTCTAGGACAGAAAATACAGTTTTCTAATTTCATTTTTACCTTCTTTCCTTTTATATATGCCCACTTTTATATATTTAGGTTCGGACGGTAATAACTAATATAAGTCATAAATTTTCTAATAATATGATTTGTTACATTAACTGATTAATCTTGTGTTAAGAACGTGTTCTATGCCACTGAATCAACCAGGTAAATTAACTCCATTATATTTTTGAATCAACCAGCTAAATTAACTATGTTATATTTCGGATCAAATTATTCCGCACTCAGAACCAATTGGCGATTTTCCATATTTTTTGCCCCAGTACAAGCAAATTTCGTAATAATTGTAAAATAAATATACAATGAAATACAAAGGATAGAGAAAGGGAACCGATTTTCTTCATGGATTCAGATTATATGGCAAGGGAACATTCCTAATGACATTAAATGTTTGAATTGATTCATTGTCGTGGGTCCTATAGAGTAGACGGTACACAGGCCCGTGGATCTGTCTTCTCTACAATAGTAGTGTTGAGGATAATGTTCAGTTACTTTTACCTTTCCCTTATGTAGAAGTTGTTTGAGAGGGTGTTATGGACACTCTTTGAAGTTGTTTGGGAGGGGTTATGGACACTCTTGGCATCTTTCGACCACAACATTTCTCATCATTGAGGTGTCGTTTTAGGGAGTGGTTCAAAACTCATGATAAATACATATTTCCTCGATTTTATCTCATTTGGTCCCTCTGGCATAGTAGTAATGCACTTATTTTTTAGAATAAATATTTGACAGTAAGGAAGGATGTCATTAAAAATATTGCATACTTCAAAGAGTTTGGACTAGAAAAAAATGGTAGTAAACCCAAAATTATCATAAGAGACATTGGCAAAAAAAAATTGTGCGTTTCTTCCATGGTGCAAGCTGTAGGAGTAAATGCACAAAAAACATAACCAATACCATGGATAATCGAAACCACATGCACAAAAAACATAACTTATTTTACAATAAAAATATTTTATAACAATATGACAAGATTCTTAACCGTGGATTTTCACCCCCACTTTACCCTGGATATTATTAAATTAAAAATAGACTTTGTCACAGTAACATGGCTTATCAATACCCCATGTCCAATAACAATAACTTATTTCACAATCAAAATATTTTATAAATATTTTATTTAAATTAATTTTATAGCATTTTTTAATTAAATCTATAAGAAAACAAGTTATAATTACCTTTGAGATATATGAAACTATCTATCGTCACAACTACTAAAAATATTCCCATAGAAATTAAATCAAGGTCTTAATAAAATTAAGAATGGAAATACTAAAAATATTCCCATAGAGATTAAATCAATGTTTAATAAAATAAAAAGAGATAATACTTTTATTAAGCTGAGAGGCTCATTCTATAGCCTAGTATGATGTGTAACAGTGTTCCTCATTGAAATTTTGCATTTTTCTCGTGACGATCCAAATATCTAAAAAAAATAAATAAATAACTATACAAAACATTTAAATAATGTCAAACTCATAAAAAAAAATTTCACATGAAGAAATTGGATCTCTCTAAGATGGATTTATGGTAGTATATAATAAAGTGAAATTTATATAATATAAATAAATTATTAAGAAGCACCATAAATCCATCTTAACTAAGGATCCAAGTGATGATAGAAAGCAAGGTGACTAACAATAATAGAAGAAATATAGTGCATGATTCTTTTAAGTTTTTCATTATTGTATTTTTTTGACATGATTGATCCAAAATATAGGTTTCATATTTTAAAACCAAATGAGTTTTCTAAATTAAAATACTTTTTTAACCACAATAAAATGGGATCAAATTTAAGGGAGAGAGAAGGAGAGAGAGAGAGAGACTGTGGGGTGTAATTCCCACGGGTTGTTATGATGGTTGGGCAGCATGGGCGTGCCCACTGAGCGAGCGAGGGTGACACATAGACGCGGGTGATGAGTTGAGAGTGACTCGGTGAGTTGGCGGAGCAAGGTGTGGATGACGAGCTAGCGAGCAAACTTGTAGTGGGTGATCAGCCCCACGAGGGCGTGCCCTAGCAATAAGCTGACTTAACAAAATGGGTGAGCTCACATCTTACATAGGTGAACCGATGCGAGTTATATGTGTTTGGTGGGTTGGCCAAATGCCCCCACACATCCGACAAAGCATATACGAACTCGGCGGACAGTTGGAGAATGGAGACAACAAGTAAGGCGTGCTCCATATATACTAGCTCTGCGGTAGAAGAGGGTTGGCTGGCGAATGAGTCCACACGATGGGAAGGACTAAGGGGTGAATATGGAGACGAGTCATGAGCAGGGAGACAGAGGTGTGTGTTCTTGTCGGGCGAGGTCGTGGTTGTGAGAAGTCGTTTGAAGTCACATTAGGGCGTTCAGGCACACGCCAGTTGAACAGTCATGTGAGGTCACGGTAGGGGGTGGGCCCCCAACATTTGAAGGATCATTTGGAGGTACAGTCAGGGTGACTCGTGGAGCGAGGCCCCGACAAATGAAGGTTTGACACAGTGAAGTGTTGCGACAGGTGAGGCTACACAGCAAGTTGTGTAGGCTTGAACGAATGTAATCTTCAAGGTGTAAATGAAGGCGTTTAAGTAAATTTGAATGGTGCTGCGACCGGAGGCTGAGCTGCACGACAACTAAATGGTGAAAACATGATAATGCTAGTTGAAGGTTTTCCTCCTAGTGAATGTAAAAACAAATTTGATAATAAAAATCTTACTTGTACATGTTTTATCTTCTACTGGTGAATGTTATTTAATGTATTCCACACATTAAATGTTTAATATGGTTAATGAAGTGAATGTTAGGCATAGTTCAAAAAACATGTTAACGAACGAAAAATTTAAGTGTTCGGAAGATGCTACACGAAAGCCAATTTACGAGAAAAAAATTGGGGGTGTGATAAGTGGTATCAGAGCTGATTGGAGAGACCGGGAATGTATACAGTCTAATGTTACGGAGAAATAATGGATTCATAGTTTTGGTTTCGTAGACTTGTTGGTTCATGGCAAGACCATCCAAGCACTGGTGGACATGGGGGCCATACATAATTTCATGATGACGCGATTAGCAAGAGAAGTTGGACTTAAGATTTTCCCATCGAATGTTGATGTCAAGGTAGTGAACTGAAGAGATAAAGTGGTAGGATTGGCACAGAAAGTGCCTGTGTAGACTAAATACTAGCAAGGTTGGTTGGACTTCACGGTGATGGAAATGAATGGTTTTGACATGTTATTGGTGCAGGATTTCTTGGATGGAAATAAAACAATTACTGCTCTCTTCTGCGATGAGGTTATGCTGATTGGAAAATCACAGACTTGGACTTTTCCTACTCATAAGAAAAGGAAGGAAGTCAAGGTGCAGCATGTTTCTGCACTATGTTTGGAGAAAACAATGTAAACTTTGAAATGGGAACTATAAACCCAAAATGGGAACTCTGGCCAAAAAACCTCAAAAAAACATCAAAAAGAGTGCTAAGAACGAAAATTGTGTATACTGGAACGATGGGTTTTTTTTTTAGGCTCAATTTTGAACATGTTTTAAAAACGGCAGTGAAAATGAAATTTTCGTGCAAAAAACACCTTGAAAATGAAGAAGTAATGATACTAGGATGATGATCTTTTTGGGGTCAATTTTCAAAATTTTAATAAAATGCTAGTAAAACCGAATTTTTATGTGCAAAAAAAAATTGTTTATGCGGAAAAAAAACACTAATGTTTTTGGTAGAATAACATTTTTCTTTCGTAAGTATAAATTCAACATGTTTTCAACCATAACATGCTAGATACAAAAGAAATTGGAATTTTTCCAACTATAAAATTAAAAAAACATGACATTATGAACAAATTACATGACTAAATGAATTCAAATGTCATTATTTGTATATTGAATGAAGCATAAATTATATCTTTAATTTAATGTTGCATTGTAGATATTCTAAACAATAAAAATTATCATAATTAAAAAATATAATCCAACAACATAAAAAAGACCCATAACTTCTCATTTAACATCATACGGAAATAAAAAAAAATTATTTCTAGATACGATGTTAACATAAGTTATATAAAATATCTTATACAATTATTCAAAATCACTCATATTTTCTTTCACACCATCAGAATTCACATCTTCATATGAGTGACTAGATGCTGACGAAGATTTTCCATATCCTTCTCTTTGATCAACTAGTGCTCCATCTAAGTCCACATGCATGCCCACCATTTCAGGTTTCAAAATTCTTCTAGATCAATGATTGGTTTCAGCAGAATGCCATCTCAACATTATTCCTTCTGGTAAAAATATTTTCAGAATATCTATCATCTTGAAGCGAAGAGGTCCTCTCTTTGTTAAATTGAGGTCATAAACAAGCATATCAACATCCTCCAATTTTAATATGTCTGTGCGGTAGAGATTCATATTTGTACCCTTCCTTTGTCTCTTTCCGCCACTTTTTCTGTCAACTACCATCTCTAGCTCATACACACCATTGTATTGGTGTGTATTTGTGGCATACCAATGTACTTCAACACCTGTAACCTCCTCATTTTCTGATAACTTTAGCAACCCAGAATGGATAGCCATTGGGATCTCCATCTACTAGAACTACGATCATGCAACCCTCCTTAATATCTTGTAATGAACCCCTGTAAAGGTCTTTCATGCCTTCACGTTGTGAATGAGATCTTCTAGAACCAATATACATCTCTTGTTCCTTTGCTTGTAAAGAATTAATAATATGTTGAGATTGTTGTTGTTCAACAATGTTTATTTCCTCATGTTCATTCAACACATTTTTTGGCCAAATAAATGGATTTTTCAAAGGTATATATTCATTTTTTGTTGTTGAAATGATATCACTTTGATTATTGAGAAATCACTCCCACCAAACAGAAACAACAATGTCAAAGTACTCATATGTATATCTAATACAATTTTTAATTTCTTCTACGCAATCAAAATATTTTGTATCTATCTATGTGCATTATTAACTTCACCAACTAATTGTAATAACAATATTTTTTATGTAAATATTGCATGACCTCGAATGAAATTCAAAAATTCCAAACCTGATGACAGTGCTCATTCTGCAATAGTTGAATACTTCTTGCCCCATATTAGTGTTTTCCCATCAATTGTTTTGATTTTAAATTGATGTTGGAAGCTAATGTCATTAAGTTGTTCAATGCATTTCCCCTCACCATGTGATCCCATAATAAACCTTCGCATGTCAACAGTTTCTTGCAACACATCAAAAGTAGGCTCTGGCATGTACGATTTCTTAATACATTCAATCAACAATGGCAACCTCCCAACTTCCTTCGACCTCAATGTGAATGAAAAAGGATTGAACAAATGATCAATATGGTCATGAGTGTTCCCAACAAGAAGGAAGCCAGTCTTTACCTTATGAAAAATTCTCGATTCAACAATCATGTTTAGATATCCAAAAACAACGTGATTTTTGTTTCCATAGCAAGTGTTGTTCAATTGTAGATACAAAACTTCAGGAAGATTACCAGACCAATGAGAAAACACATCATGAATTATGGTTATGGTCTTATTTGCATCATTATGAGTATTTGGAGCTGTGAAGTACACCCTTGGAAACATTTTTCCATTGAAGACCATACAACTAACCAAGTGATACTGAATAAAATTTTCCTCCCGTAAATTTTTGGGTGTGAGAACAAAATGTGGTAAAAGTGTTTTCTTCTGGTTGATACCATCAATTATCAAACCAAAATATTTATTCAGATTATCATAACACTTCTTTCGATGCTTGTACAACTTTTTCCTTTCACTTGTTTGTTGTTCGCAATGCTCCTGAAGATCTTTGACAATTAAATCTACACAACATAAAAGAAATCCATTAAGAAATATTTTTTTATAGTTGATGACTATAGAATTTTAAAAGTTAAATTTATGAATGCTTACCTCTTTTTGACCCTTCAAAATTGTCCCTTATTTATTTAAGAGAAGCACATGTACTGCAAATCCCCATCCTTGTTTTCTTAGGAATATGGACATTGTTGAATTCTTTCTTCCATACCTTCAAAAAATATTGATATGTAATAAACCGGCCTTGTCCCTCGGCACCTTCCGCATATTCTTTGTATGATTTGTAGATCTCTCATCTTGAAAAATTATCTGGAATATGTATCATCTCTTTATTTGGCATATACTCTCCATGCTTTGAAATGAAATCTTTCATCCATGACATTGCAATATTTGATAATGGCCCAAACTGTCCTTTCTGATGTACTTTTGAATAAAATGCGGGATCCTTTTCCAATTTTTTTTGAATTCTCGAGAGACGAAAGCTCCCAATCAAATGAAACATTCTCAAATCCTTTATACAAATAAATAAAGACCCTATATGATAATCATAACCTGACAATGTAGATTGCATGCATGCAACTAAATATGAATTTTGCATGCTTTTATTCATTGACAAATATCTCTTCCTGCTCCTTGATGCAAATTTGAAATCCATATGTTTCAAGAAATCTTTTTGAGAACATTCACTTGAAATGGGAGCACTGATAGAACTTCTTCTCGTCAGAAATTCCACTCTACCCCTTGTATAACTAGAACATTTTGCATTGATACAAAAAGGTATGTTCCTACTGCTTGATACAATATTTCTTAGCAACATCTCCATCATTGGATCATCATTTGTATAAGGATTTTCATCATCATTAAGAGGAATTTTATCTACACTATGATCAGCTATACTTTTCAAATATTGACTGGGAGGATATTCTTCATCTTCTCCTTCTTTAGTGCTACTGTCATAGTCGTTAGAATTCAGACTGAATGGAAAATTTGACTCGATGTTTATTGGATATTCTTCCTCATGTGCATTGTCACTGCTGCTCTCATAGTCCATAGAATTATGACTATGTCTAAAATGTGATTGTTTACATACTAAAAATGCTACATCTTGTCCTTTGTCACTGCTACATTTATAGTCATAAGAATTAGGACTAGGTGCAGCATCATATCCTTCACGACTGCTGCTCTCATAGTCCTTAGAATTAGCACTAAGAGAACACCGTGACACTCCATTCTTTTTTAAATGCAGCAACACGCTCTCCATCACTACTTCTCTCATAGTCCTTAGCATTACGACTAAGAGGACACTGTGACACTCCATTCTTTTGAAATTCATCATCACACTCTTCATCACTACTGCTCAAATAGTCCTTAGAATTATGACTAAGTGGAAATCATGATACTCTATTCTTTTGATATTTGTCATCATGCTCTTTACCACTGGTAGTCTCATAGTCCATTAGATTAGGACTAAGAGGACATTGTGACACTCCATTCTTTTGAAATTTTTCATCACTCTCTTCATCACTACTACTCTCATAGTCCTTAGAATTAGGACTAAGAGGACACTGTGACACTCCATTGTTTTGAAATTCATCATCACGCTCTTCATCACTGCTTCTCTCATAGTCCTTAGAATTAGGACACACCACGACACTCCATTCTTTTGAACTTCATCATCATGGTCTTCATCACTGGTGCTCTCATAGTCCTTAGAATTAGGACTAAGTGGACACCGTGACACTCCATTGTTTTGAAATTTGTCATCGCGCTCTTCATCACTACTGCTCTCATAGTCCTTAGAATTAGGACTAAGTGGACACTGTGACAATCCATTCTTTTCAACTTCATCATCATGCTCTTCATCACTACTGCTCTCATAGTCCTTAGAATTAGGACTAAGTTGACATTGTGACATTCCATAGTTTTTAAATTTGTCATCACGCTCTTCATCATTGCTGCTCTCATAGTCCTTACAATTAGCACTAAGTGGACATTATGACACTCCATTCTTTTGAACTTCATGATCATGCTCTTCATCACTGCTGCTCTCATAGTCCTTAGAATTAAGACTAAGTGGAAGAATTGAGTTTCCATTCATAGTGGAAGAATTCCCATTATATCCATCAATATGAATAGAGTTGTTACGCGATGAAGATGTTGATGTTGTACAATGTGAAACATCACTATCAGGAGAATCCATCCCTTTCGAATAGAAGAGGTTGAATGATACAAATGCAGAGTCTCCTAAAGATATTATATAGCTTACAGAATGAAACTTTCCCTCCAAAAATTGTGTTAAATTTATTTCCCTTCATTATTTTATTTTATAATTTATTGAAAGATGCAAAATAATTTTTTTTATGAAGTAAAGTTTTAAAGTTAAAATTGTAAACTACAACTTTTACTTAAATTATTTTAATAGTTAAAGTATATAATATTTACAAAACAATTGAATGTTTTTTAATTTTTTATAATACATTCTAAAACAAATTAATCCCACATTCACCCCGCTGTAAAACGATTCCATAATATTCACTTTATCATAGTTTCCTATATCGCCATAAAAAAATTAACATGTTAATTTTTTTTTAAACAAATTAATCGCACATTAACCGTACAGTCAAACATCTTCATAATTTGACCTATATAATAAATTCCATTATCACTATTAGTCATATCACATCAAGCTTTTCTGAGGTTCGCTGAAATACTTGGAGCGAATTTGTGGAGCAGCTACATTTTTACCAACAACATATTCAATAGAGAATTATCACAATTTGAAGGTCAATTTTTTTCCTTGAAAATTTAAATATTAAATAAGTTTAATGAAGTACAGTTTTTGTTTTTAAAGTAAAACTTTTTTTTGGGTAAATTTACCCACTATGTCCGCTATGAGCATGGTGGGCCTAGTAAAGCTCACGAAGGACAAAAGGGCCTCTAGATTAGGGGCGATAAGTATGGATGGCCCGTGCCACCCCGCAGGAAGGCAGATTGTCGAGGTGGCGTGGAAGGGGGGGGAGTTGTCGTAGCCTCCCCCGCACCACCTCGGCGGCCTACCTGCAACAGGGTGGCTGACAATTGTGGCAACCCCCCCACCTTGCACCACCCCGGCAGACCACCCACCCTGTTATATTCTTAACCTAGAATATTCCTCAAACGCCAACAAAAACTCCAACCAAATATGCGTAAATGATATAATAACCCAGAAGTGATAAAATAATAGTGGAACAACATATAATAATGCAAACCGGGAATATAAGCAGATACATAAGAAATGCCGTGAGAAATGCTAATCCATTTTATTATACTGAGCAATAAATGAGTACAAGAGGTGATTAGATAGATGGTACCTCGACTTGCACAAGGTAAGTGAAGAAATACTCTCAGAATGACAAGAATGGCATCTCTGCGTGGATGCTGCTAGAAAAAAAATGATGATTTGGGGCTGCTCGCCTCCTATATTCGTGCTCTATTGAAGAAACCTAGAAAAACCTAGAAAGCTTTCCTAGAATGGCTTCACACTGATCTGCGTCCCAGCTACTGGGAAACTGTTGTGCTACTACTACTATTAGAAATTGAATGAATATTTGGGGCTACTCCCCTCCTCAGAAAAGGCTAAAACTCTGGAATCAGACTCTACTCAAAAAACTCAGAAAAAACTAGAAAGCTTTTCTGAAATGGCTGACCCTAGTAAAATCACCCCCTTGGGGTTCTGCTAGTTCTGTGCTATAACCATTTTATCCTTGAGTGCTAAGAGGATATCCTAACTCTCTTGGATCAAAATCTTGGCTCTAGGAGCCCTGCTATCACCAAACATCACGTCGAAAAAAGATAAAGGATGATACTTATATAATGCATATAATGGTGACATACCAGTGGACATGTGATGCGAAGTATTGTAGCAGTACTCCCCTAGATGCAGCCACTTCAGCCATGCTCGTTGCTTCCCACTGACATAGTTACGTAAGTAGCCCTCTAGCCACTTGTTAACTCTGTCCATCTGTCCGTCCGTCTATGGTTGATAGATGGTACTCGGTGTCAACTTCGTCCCCACTAGTAAGAAAAACTCCTGCCAAGACCCATCCATGAAACGGATGTCCTTGTCATTGACGATGGTATTAGGAAGACCATGTAGCCTGAAGATCTCCCTGATGAAAAACTCGTCCACTTATGGTGTTGTATAGTGTGTGGATATGGCAAAGAAATGTGCGTACTTCATTAGTCGATCAACGACAATAAAGATACAATCATTGCCCTATAATTAAATCCATCAAAATACTCTCCCATTTCCGCTTTGAAATGGGAAGAAGTCGCAATCCTGCGGGATGGTTCATCTCTCCCATGCTCCTCTGGAAAGCATCACACTCCTAGATGTGTTGGAGTATGTCCTCCTTGAGGCCCTCCCATGAGAATTTCTCCCTAATGGCCCTATAGATTTTGGCAAAACCTTGATGTCTTGCGAGTGGGGAATCATGTGATGCCTGGAGTATCTTCTTCTTGAGCTGAGACATATCAGTCAAGAAGATCCAGTCGCTATAGTAGATGATCTCATCGACCACCCTGTACCTATCATCTACAACCTGCCCATCCAGAACCTTACATGCAAATCTTTCCTTTGAGTACTCTACTAAGAGTCAAGCCCTCCAATCAGTATCCAAGCTCATAAGAGACAACATGGCTGGTCTACGTGAAAGGGCATATGCTACCATGTTGTTCTTACCTTTGACATACTCAATGTCAAATTCATATGCTTAGATCTTACTGATCCACTTCTGCTGCCTCTCCTGTAGCTGCTTCTGCTCCAAAAAAAACCTGAGGCTGTTGTGATCAGTCCTCACCCTAAACCTGTTGCCTACCAAATACTGCCAGTACTTAGCCAATGCATGCATGATGGCCAACATCGCCTTCTCATATATGGAATCCAACCTCTCATGTGGAAGGAGATTTTGGCTCTCAAATGCTATAAGGTGACCTCCCTGCATTAATACTGCGATGATCTCCTCTCCCGACGCATCACACTCCAAAGCAAATGCCTGCGTGAAATCTGGCAATGCAAGCAACTCCTGGATAGCCCACTCAATCTCATCACAGTAGGCCTGGGGGTGCATATAGCGGGTGGTAATCACAACCTCTATGCCCTGCTCAAGCTCAATGGCCTGCTCAAACCCCCGATCTGGTGGTTGTCCTGGTGGAATCTCCCTAAACACTATGGCATACCAATCAAGGAAATATTGTATCTTTGGGTGTACCGTCTACCATGTAGTTCTCGCCTTTGATGCACACAGCTCCACTTCCCACTCTGTGTCTCCATTTTGGAAGACTGCCTCCATCCGATGAGCTGAGACAGTCAGAGGTGGATATGTGTGTTATCCCCATATCCTTTCATGCCTCCCTGTCTTCTCATCATCCCACTCCATCTCCAGGGTCTTCCAGTTTGTCATGGCCTTTCCTAAAGTGATAAGCCACTGAACACCCAATATCATGTTGGTGTCCGGAATATCGAACACGAAAAAGTGGTTAGTCAATGTGTAGGTGCCCATCATCACTGAAAGCTCTGGAACATAATGAGCACACATCATGGTCTGATCTCTTGGGACCAAGACTGAAAACCCATCGAGCTCTCTGTCTATATACCTCTCCACTCAACCATCTCGGCATCAATGAAGTTTTGGTTTGCCCCACTATCAACCAAAACTGATACGCGCTGGAAACGTACTGTCCCTCATAAGCGTAGCATTAGATACTTGGGAACTCCCTGCAACACTGCAAGGAGCACTCTGGTGGGTGCAAAAGATGGACCACCTACTGCTGGTGGTGGAGGTGGCAAAGGTCCCTATATGGCATGGCTATCTCCTGCATCCACATCATTCTCGTCATCCTCTTTTCCACTACTCTTAGAGAAGACCTCAATAAAATGTGCTTTATTAGTAGCACATCTATGTCCTAGTTCCCATGGCTCCGGACAAGTGAAGCAAGACCGCTTCTTCTTCAGATCCCTCTTGGCATCATCGTCAAGATGTACTCGTCTTGGATTCCCCTTTGGATGTGGAACCTTCACATCCTTCCCCTTAGACTGGAAAGTCTGTCTCTAGGGGTAAGGCATCTGGGTCCTGGGTAAGACATCCTATAAATCCAAGGTCCTGCTGATAGCGTCCTGGAGCATAGCTCATCTAGTGGATTGGACCAGACCCTGAAGTGGCTATGCGAACCCCTAAACATACATATAGACCCTCCGTGCTGTGGAGAGGTCTGGCACCATCACGGAGACCGTCAAGAAATCAGCAATGTAGGTCTCTAGGCTCCCTATCTGTTTGAGCCTCGTCAACTCAACGAAATGTTGTTCTGGATCCTTCCGATAAAATTGCTCCATTAGTATCCTGGTAAACTCAGCATATGACGTCACTGTGGAGTGCCCTAATGTAACCATCCCATGAAACCACCAATCTTTGGCCTCGCCATCCAAATGCAATGTTTCCGCCTTGATGGCCTCGGCCTCCAACATCTGGTGAAGTTAAAATTAAATGTCGAGCTTCTCCGCCCAAGACTTTACCAAACTGTTTGATGAGCCATCAAACGTAGGTAAGTGGAATCTGCTTGCTCCATCAGTCTCCTAGTAAACTCGTCATATGACATCACTATGGAGTGCTCCAATGTAACCATCCCATGAAACCACCAATCTTGGGCCTCGCCATCCAAATGCAACGTTGCACCTTGATGGCCTCTTCCTCCGAGATCTGGTGAAGCTGGAAATAAATGTCCAACTTCTCCACCGAAGACTTTGCCGAACTATTTGATGAGCCATCAAACGTAGGCAAGTGGAATCTTCTCGCTACACAGTGGGTGTCACCATCATGGTAATGTTGATACCCTCTGTGATGATCGCAGGGTCTACTATCCCGCTGAAGCTAAAAAAAATCTCTGAATGGGAGTGCTTCCCTAAACTCCTGCCCATAGGCCTGGTACTCTGCAAATAATTGCCCATATGCCTGGGCTCTGCCTCCTACTGGGCTGGAGCCCCCATGTCTACTCCTAAGAAGGTGGGCATGCTAGAGTGTGTAGGGGCATGTGAGGCCCTTTGCTGCATAATATCACGTTGCTCTGGAAAGTGATGGAATGCACCGGATCTGTCACCAATCTGAAAAACTTGTGGGCTCTCCCGCTATCTGGCCTCTACTACCGTGAATCTCTACCCCATCACCTCAATCTGCCTCGACAGATCCTGCACTGATTTGAGGAGCATATCTGCAAATCTCTTCCCATCCTCGTCTACAATCTACGTTGCGTCCATTGCTGGCTCTCTCTATTCTGCGTCTACCATAGGAACAAAATCTCCCTCTCCGTAGGTATTCTCCAACCTACGCCCCGTGTCTCTGTATCTCTGACCTCTGTAACAGATATAGGGTTTTTCCTCCGGTGTCATAGATTGCTAGCTCCACATCCTAAGCAAGATCTATGCTCTAGTACCACTGTAATATTCCTAACCCAGAATATTCTTCAAACCACAGCATAAAATCCAACCAAATATGTGAAAATGATATAATAACCCAGAAGCGATAAAATAACAGTGGAACATCATATAATAATGTAAATCAGGAATATAAGTAGATACACAAGAAATGTAGCGAGAAATGCTAAGCCATTTTATTACATTGAGCAATAAATGAGTACAAGAGGTGATTAGCTAGATGGCACCTTGACTTGCACAAGGAAAGTGAAGAAATGCTCTCAGAATGACAAGAATGGTGTCTCTTCGTGGATGCTACTAGAAAACAAATGATGATTTGGGGCTACTCCCCTCCTCAGAAAAAGCTAAAACTCTCGATTCACGCTCTACATAAGAAACCCAGAAAAACCCAGAAAGCTTTCATGGAATGGCCTCACACTGATCTCCGTCCCAGCTGCTGGGAAACTATCGTGCTCCCACTGCTGCTGGAAATTGAATGAGGATTTTGCGCTGGTCACCTCCTCAGAAAAGGCTGAAACTCTGGAAACAGAATCTACTCAAGAAACTCTGAAAAACCCAGAAAGATTTTCTGAAATGGACGACCCCCGAAAATCACCTCTTAGGGTTCTGCGCAGTTCCTTAAAGACACTGATGAAACTGCTAGTGAAATGCTAATGAAACTGCTGCTGAAATACTGATGAAACTATTGCTAGAATGCCAATGGAAATACATTGCCCAATCAGGCACTCGAATTCCCCTGGGGCTAAGGGTGAGATCTTAGATGCACTAAACAGTGTTGCAGACTAGCTAAACAACCAACACGCTCTAAGTTGAAATGACTAACACAAATACTCATAACTAGAATGATCCCAAATGAGAGGGTTCCTCTCTATTTTATGGCCTCTCCCTCTCACAATCCCTAGGCTCACTTTCTCCTACGTGATCCCCTTCTTGCCATGTGTTCCTTCCTTGTTGCACTTTCTCTCAATGTGTCTGTGTGGGCCCCATTTCTACATCCCCCTTTGGCCCCCTTGATTCGCCCTTAAGTCACAACTTTGTGCTACGTAGGAAGTGACTTCTTATTCTCAAGTGAGTTATGTTTCCCCTTCCTCACTTTTTATTTACAAATAACTATAGAAGGCAAAAATCAAACAAAATCGAATATTCCAATTAACCATAGCTAATTAGGAATATTACATGCCCACGGGGTGGCCGGGCTATTGTTGAGTTGCCCGACCACCTCACGAGTGGACCGGATTCCGAGGTGGCATGGGGGTTGGGGGATTGGGTGGAGGGAAGTGGTTGGGCCGCTATGGTGGGCTAGGGTGCCGGACCCAACGACTGGCTTAGTTGCCCGATCAATTTTCATGGTATGGTGGCAGGGCAATGTATTTTTAAATTTGATTTTTTTCGAAATTGTTATGATTTATAAAATTAATTATTATTTATTGTTTTCATTGTTAATTTAAGTTAATATGTTTTCATCATTTACTGATTTATGTGTTTCTCTTTTCAGGAAAATGGCATCAAAGAAGATTTCTGTGAATTTTTTTGGACCAAAGACTCTTAAAGGTGGGTCTTCAAAAAACATTAGTGAACGAACTCCACCTGAACTAATGGCTACAAATATTTCAAGTGCCTTAAATGATAAGAAGATGATTTCAGACTGGAAGAAATCAAAAGAAGTGAAACTTCCATCAAGAATCTGGTATGTGAAAGAAAGAGAAAGCGAAAATGTGAATATATATCTATATATTGATATATTGAATGATAATTGAATTTATGATGTGATGGGAAGAGTCATATACATGTATTCGATATCGGACAGTGAAGTTGTTTACATACTTACAAAACCTCCCAAGTGACATGAAAGGATTAAATACCAGTTATCATATTCATTGTATGACACGAGAGAGGTATCTACAAAGTTGTGTAAAAGAATTGTAAATGAGATGAAACAAAATATCACAAGTATTGTTATTTATATTTGTGTTTTGCGTTCTTGTAATTGTCTCACTATATTCTTTTAACTTTGTTTTTATTGACATATGATATTTTGTTTGGAAAAATTTTGTTGAAGGTTGTTCAATTAGGTTGGGAGGCATTCATTTCATAGAGCATGATATTATGAAAGTTGTCAGCAGTTTCTACTCAGTGTCAAAAGATGATATGGAAGACAACCAAAATGTAGTAATTGATGATGCTACAAAACTACATCTAAGGGATCAGGAAAAAAGGCCTCCAGTGGATAAATCTAGCAAGGGTAGACAAGCTACTTTTGAAGGTGATGAAGTTGAAACTGACAGTGAAGAATATGTTGTCATCACTGAAGATGACATTGTAACTGAGAAGAGTCGTCAAAGACAAAAAGTAACAATGCCCAAGAATAAATCTATTACAGTTAATGATGAGAATGTTATGAACAAGAAACCTAAAGTTGAATATTTTGAAGTAGTCGTTACCAATAGTCAAAAACCTAGTGAAACTTCAAAAGAAAGCAAAGAAATCATTACACCAGGAGTTGATTTTGAGGATGGCATTATCAAAACAAAACAAAAATTCCATTCAATAGAATTTGACAAAGAGAAACTTAATTGAGGGTGTTCGCACATTTCAACTTAATGTTAGACAAATCTATAAGGCAAGTGAAGGACAATGTCAATATCAAGTCAAAAAGCCATATCATTTGCATGTTCACAACTTGAAGACATTGATGAGGTACAATCCATATGCTCATGTGGTTAGTTATGTGCTTCTTGTTAATCCAGTTCAAGTTCACAACAAAGAAGCATTTGATAAGTCAAAATGTTTTGAGTACAATTATTATGTGCTTAGGGGGAACCATTCTGTAGAAGCTCAAAGACAATTGATGGAGGAATATCTCAATAACCCATGTTCTGAAAGAATGAAATGTATCATTTATGTTGGTTTATCAGATACAGAAGAAAATTTAGTGGCATGGGATCATAATTTAGATAATGAATATAGAATGTCTATGACTGTCATCCAAAGGGTTAGATTTATTCATAGTGAATTTAAAAAAAAAATTGGTGGACATAGGATAAATGTTACTGTAGATTTCCGAAAGGATTGTTGTATGGAAATAGGCTATCCAATTGAAGAGAAAATCAATTCAAAAAGTGGCAAAGGTGGAAAATTTAGTGATTTATTCGAAGGTGTTGATAACATTTTCCAGTTGGCATTTAGAACTTGAGAGTTATGGGAGTTGATTAATGAGATTTTTATCATGTGGGAAAACATTGACATTAAAAAGAAGAAGGTCAAAAAGTCTAAACCATTGATATGTAGAAATAGTAAATCAGGTCCTGAAATGAAGCAACTTCTAGAAGATATGACTATCACACCTTTGAGAGAATTGCAAGGAGTGAAGGATCAACAATTTATCATAACAATATTATCTTGTGTGATGTCAGGGGAATTATCATTGGAGGAAATGTCTGAGGAATTTCAAAAGTAAGTTTCTTGAATTTTTTTTTTTTAATTTCTAGTCTCCATGGTTTCAATATTCCAAACATTGACTATGATAGTGACCCTTATACTTATCAAGCTCTTAGTAAAGTGGTTGCTGGATTTCTATAAGTCATGTCACCACCGTTATAGAGATTTGTGACATTTCATTCACACACACAATTGGCAATGTTATCGTCAAGATTCGAGGGGAAACAAATTCAAGGATGCAGCTTA
Source organism: Pinus taeda (assembly GCA_000404065.3). NCBI lineage: Eukaryota > Viridiplantae > Streptophyta > Pinopsida > Pinales > Pinaceae > Pinus > Pinus taeda. The sequence goes on from APFE030257147.1 coordinate 94,349, forward strand.
TATGGTAAGAAGTTTAAAATGTATATTTGATTAATGTTGAAAAATTCATTTATGTAAAAGTTAATTGAACTTCTACTATTTCATGTTATAGGCAAAAGTAAAATCTTGTTAAGCATGAAGATCAACTATTTATAAATGATTTTGAGTTCATCCATATTGATAGTTGGGCACAAGATGATAGCTATATGTCTATGATTTTTAATCAGGTAGATGGAAACAATCATAGCTAAATAATAACTCATGATGTTATTGTGAGAAAACTAACATATGAAGACAAAGAAGCAAAAAGAGAGATAGTTAACATTTATAAAAAACCATAGTTATTGATTAGTTATCTTATAGACACATGTTCAAATGAAGGAGATTAGCTTCTGGATTTATTTTTTGGCTCATGTAAGTTTTATTATATGGAATTGAATTTCAATATTTTATTTCTTAATATGTAATTGTACTAATTTATTTCATTATTTCTTTTGTTCTTGATAATTAGGTACAACACTAGCATGTTGCCTTTAAAAGAGAAATTGCATCGCAATTGAAAAAGATCCAATACAGTGCAATTACATTCAACAAAGAATTAATGCTCTTCAATTTCTTCCAGATGCAATGCAAGAAATTCGGTTGAAGAAATGGGACTTTAGTGAATCACGTGTGGCAAAAAAGGCAAAGGAACCCCAACCACCATTACACGGAATTATTGGAAAGGCATACATTGGGAGATTTGCAAACATCAAAGATACATTAGAAGAGGAAAATGAGCGAAATGAAGCAGAAAATATTGTGGAAGAAGACAATGATGAAACTCTAGAGGACGAAGAGTTTGGATTACGTGACATTGTTGATTAAATTTAAGTAAAGCTTGAAAATCAAGCTTATTTTTTGAAACTATTAATTAGTTATGAGAAGAATATACACTCAATTAAGGTTGCTATGCATTCAATATTTGTATTATGTGATTTTCACATTAATTTTTAAGTTAATCATTAATTTTTGAAAAAAAATGATTATTATTATCTTTTTAACATGAATTTCACAAAAAAAAACTATTATTTATCCATTTTGAGTTAAAAAATTCCTATAAAAATTTTTATTTTGACATGTCATTTCTAGCAAAAAGTTATCAAAACGTGTAGTTTTTTAGTTATAGTTATGTTAAAAGTGGTTATTTTTATGTCAATTATTTATAAATATTGTTTTTTAGAGACAATTATTTCATGTGGATTAAAAAATTAGTTAACGATGTATAAATTTGTAGAATATCGAAAATTCAAAATATCAACCTTCTTCTTTAAATATGCAAAATAATAAAAACCTCACTACCAAAAAAAAATATGAAGAAGAAGGCGACTTCAAAAATTATTAAATTTACCAACTAATTATTTACAATTCATACATCAAAAAAAACAAAAGATAATTAAAATAAAAAATAAAAACTTGTAAAAAAAGGGCATTGTGTAGAATTACCACTTTTTAAATCAACATCAAAATCACTACCATTCTAAAATGTAATGTACATAAAAAACAATTATAGTGCCAAAAGAGGAAGGGAAAATGGGACGAGAAAATATCAAGACCTTAGGGTACAAGTAGTAAAGAGAATGTAACGCCATCGAATAAATTAAATGCATCTGAGAGAGGGCAAGGATTTCGACATGAGGAGTAGAACAAGGATGCGAGCTGGAAGCCTATAGACTGTTGGACTTATGGAAAAGATCATCACAAGAGAGATTGTTTGTAGAATCAGGCTGGTAGGCCTCAGATATATAGTGCAAAAGAGTCAAATACTATTAAGGATGTTGGTCAAAGAGTTCCTCATATCTTTGCATCACGGGATAACAAACATGGAGTCCATTAGGAGTATATCATTCAGATGGATGGTACTATTTTTGATCAAGTTGTTTCTATTTTGATATACCATAGATCTAATTATAGTTATGTTAGTCCTGACCTGGTGGATAAGTGCCATGCATATAGATTCTTCATTAGTGTAGCTAGCTACAGGTACAAAGAAGCAAGTTCACCATTGGGTAAGAGCTTGTGCATTTAATTTGAATGGTATTCCTACCTCAGCACATTCAAATATACTACCATTGGGATCGTACAATGTGTTGTTAGGAATGGATTGGTTGTGCCTTTATTGAAACAAGGTGGATTTTTATGACAAAAAAATTTAGTGCTTGGATGATAATGGGGAATAAAGAGTTTTGTGAGGTAAGAATAAAGTGAATACAGTTGGTATGGTGACAATTATGTAGGAAAAGTGAAGTTGTAGAAAAGGGTACGTGTTATTTTTCGTACATATATGTTGTGATAAAGGTAAGGAAGTTAAGGATCAAGATGTACTGAGAAGGTACCTAGTCCTAGAATAGTTTGAAGATGTGTTTCTCACAAATATTTCAGAGTTTCGAACTCATAGGGAACTAGATTTTTCTATTGAGTTTGTGTCAGGGGCAGCTCCAACATCATAAGAACCTTACAAAATGATTACACCTGAGTTGATAGAGTTGAAGTTTTAGTTGAAAGAAATCTTGGACATGGGATACATTAGGATAAGTGTATTACCACGGAGCACACCGATATTGTTTGTGAAGAAGAAATATGGTATTCTCATGATATTCATTGACTAGAGGAGGTTGAATGAAGTGACCAGCAAGAATAGGTATTTGTTACCAAGTATTGATGACTTGTTAGATCAGTTGACTAGAGCAACAATGTTCTCTAATATTGATATTTGATTTGAATATCATCGTGTACACATTAAAGAAAAGGACATCTACAAGAAAACTTTCTCGACAACATATGGGCATTATGAGTTTGTTGTCATTCCATTTGGTTTAACTAGTTCTCTAGCTACCTTTATGTGCTTGATGAATAGTGTATTGCATATGTACCTAGACAAGTTTGTTATTGTGTTCATTGATGATAAATTGGTATACACGAAAAATGAAAAAGAGCATGTTGAGCATTAGGAGTAGTGTTGAGATTGTTGAAAGAGCATCAGTTGTATGTTAAGCTCAACAAGTGCAACTTCCTTCAAACTAAGGTACACTACTTGGGACATGTAGTTTGCAAGGATGGCATAGTAGTGGACCTAGAGAAGATAAGAGTTATCATGGAGTGGACAGCTCCCCAAAAAGTAGTTGAGGTGAGATCCTTCATGGGATTGGAAGGTTACTACAAGAGGTTCATCATGAAATTCTCACATATTTATTATTTTATTACATCGTTGTAAAGGAAAGGTAAGAAGTTTGAATGGATAGAGGATTGTGGGGCTGGTTTTGACTAGCTCAAGTAGTTGTTGACACATGCACAATGTTAAATATTGCATATCGAGACAAAGAGTTTGTATCATGCACAAATGGTTGCAAGGGAATACTTGGTGGAGTCCTTATGCAAGATGGAGAGGTGGTATGCTATGAGTCATGAAAACTAAATGAGAATGATAAGAAGTACGTTACACATGATCTTGAGTTGGCACTTATCATACATGCATTGAAGTTTTTGAGGCACTATCTTCTTGGCAGGAGGTTTGTATTGATGAGTAATAATAGTGATTTATGATTTCTATTTGACCAACCGAATCTGAATGGTACGTAAGCTCGGCAGTTGGCCATGATCAATGAGTTTGATTTTGATATCAGGTATATCAAAGGTAAATAGAATAGGGTAGTAGATTCTCTTAGTGGACAGATACAAGTAAATAACTTACAAGCTATGAGATCCTATCGGGCAGACCTAGAGGATAGGATGTTGAAGGTAGGTCAGTAGGATGTTATGCATATGGATATTTTTCACAAGTTACAATAGAGTTCAAATAGTGGCATAGGTACAGGTATAGGTGGTAGTACAAGTACAGGTTTACGTACATTTGGTGGTATAGGTACAGGTACAGGTTGTCATACAGGTAGTGGCAGAGATACATGTATAGATGGAGGTGCATAGGATGTGGACTATCATCTCATAGCAGACGGATTGGTTAGATTTAGAGAAAAGATATATGTGCCAGATAATAGATAGCTCAAGAAGGCGATCACGAGGGAGTTTCATGCGAAACCATATTCAGGTAACCAAGGCTATCATAAGAGATTAACGGTAGTGAACAAATTTTACTAATGGATAAATATGAAGAAGGATGTGGCAAAGCTTGTGGCTAGGTTCTTTTATTTTTAGCGGGTGAAGGAAGACTGTAAGCATCCAGGGGGATTGCTACAATAGATTGTGATTCAAGAATGGAAATTGGAGGTTACTTCCATGGATTCTATCACAGGGTTTCAGAGGCCAGTGAGACAAAATGATTTCATCATGGTAGTGCTGGATAGGTTGAAAAAGGTTGCACACTCCATTCCAGTTATGTATACATTCTTAGGTAGTAATGTAGCAAGGGTGTCATACGGGACGTGGTCAAATTTCATTGATTTATGAAGAATATTGTGTCATACAGGGATGCGAAATTCACTTCCATGTTTTGGAAGGAGTTGCTTGCAGGTTTGGACATAGCGTTGCCCTTCAGTACAGCTTATCAACTACAGACATATGGATAGATAGAAAGGGTTAATAGAATATTGGAGGACATGTTGAGGATGTATGTGATGCATGAGCTGTGGAAGTGGGAATATGACCTTATACTAGTAGAGTTTGCTTACAACAATGGGTATCATGAATCTTTGAAGATGAATCTATTTGAGGAATTGTATGGGAAATTTTACAATATTCCCGTCAATTAGAACGATCCGGTTAATATGGTGTTTATTGGACTAGACATGTTGACAGAAATGGAATAGGAAATGCAGGTAATCAAGAAGAATTTGATGATAGGAAGAAGAGATATGTAGATAAAAACAAGTTGTTCAAGGAATTCTAGGTTGGGGAACAGGCTTAATTTTGCATTGAACAAAAGAAGATCCCCTTATGATTTGGATTATGTACCAACCTTGCACCCCAGTTTCGTAGACCCTTCATTATTATTGAGATGATTGGGCTATTTTCCTATTGACTTGCACTGCCTCTGACAATGAAATTCCATGATGTTTTCCATGTGTCATTACTTAAGAATTATGTTAAAGATATTGATCATGTGATTGATTGGAATGTATTGCAGGTGGAGCCAAGTGGATAATTCCAACCGAAGCCTCGATGTATATTGTAGAGAAAGAATCTCATGCTATGGAACCAAGCAATTGAGTAGGTTAACGTGCAATAAAATAATTTTGGGCCCAATGAAACTACATGGGAGATGGTAGGTCATATGTGGGCTATCTATCCTTCCTTATTTGTTGGTTGAGTAAATTTTTTGAAATATGTCTTTGGTATATGTTTTATGTACATTTTTTGGTGATTTTCGGTATATGTACATATCTATATGGATGTAAATACTTCCATGTGATATTTTATAAAGATCCAATAAGTGGTATGGGTGTCACGTCATTATGATGTCATACCTGTTATTTCATCATGTTGGTTTTCTTCTCAGCAAGTTGATCATTGTAAATACTGCAATGAGCTAAGTCATAAAGCTCCATGGGAAGTATGTTTTTTTATATAAACCTTGTTAGTTGTAGGTGTTGTTGAACACTGAGGATGGTTTTCATTCAAGGGGGAGGGTTTTGTAACACACTTGGTTAAAATTCCATGTAATAAAAATTAATGAAGGAAAAATAGTAATCATGATTGATGGGACACTTATTCCTAGTTGAATGTTGGGAAAAACTTCTTAGTGGGTGTTCATTTGATTTGTTATGGCGAAGGAAATCGGAAAAGTTAATCGCTGTCTTTGGAAAGGCTTAATGGAATTTTGGCACATTTATTTATGAAAATAATGGAAATTAGGAGAAAAGGGAGGTGAAAGGTCATAGATTGCATGTGTAGGAAATTGAAGAAAAATAATGGAAAATGAAGAAAATAGAAGTCTCATTGATAAAAAGGATTCTTAGGATCAGTTCGTAAGATTTTGATGGATTTTGGTGAAGCTCCCTTCTATTCTCTCTCTCTTTCTCTCTCTCTCTCATACTCTTGGACACTTAGAGTTTTCTTAGAGCACTATTGGAGGAGTGTGGCATACTTGGAGTTTTGGAACTCTCTTTCTACTCTCTCTCTCTCTCTCTCATACTCTTGGACACTTAGAGTTTTCTTGGAGCACTCTTAGAGGAGTGTGGTATACTTGGATATTTGGAAATCTCTCTCTATTCTCTTTGTTTCATACTCTTGGACATGTAGAGTTTTCTTCGAGAACTCTTGGAGAAGTGTGGCATACTTGGAGTTTTGGTGCTAGAAGGAAAAGGAAGAGAAAGAAAGTTCAAGAGAACATCGAGATCAATAGCTGTAACAAGGTTTTCTTGGAAGTACCAAGTTGCATGAATGTTTTCCTCACTAGTTTTAGAATGCATGGCATATGCATGTGGTTTATAGGTCATGATCTCTCACTAGCATGGAGGATTACCTAGATTGAAAGTGGATTTTCCTAGCCCTGCCATTTCCTGGATAGTCATGGTGTCATGGGTTCGTTTCTTTTTTTTCTATTCGGTTCTCATGTTTTCTTTAGCCCGAGTTGAGTTACTAGTTCCAAGAAGCCCTGGTTGCATAAATGCTCTAGAAGCTCTATAACATCTTGCATTGAGTTACTAGTCTTGGAAGCCTTAGTTCGGAAAATGCTTTGGAAGCCCTTGGTGGGTTGAGTTACTCATCTTGGAAGCTTTGGTTGGAACAAATGCTTTGGAGCCATGGAAGGGTTAGGAAAGGACCAATATGATGATGGTTTTGTGATGTCTGGTCATGACGTGTAATCAATCTTTGATGGTTTGAAGTGGCTGGCCTTTAGAAGCCCTGGATGATTTTGGACTGAAGTGTTTTATGAGATTTGATATTCATGTTGGAATATGGCATGGGGGTGACTAGCTGAAGAGAGTTTTGGCTCAGCCATGTCTATGGTTGGGTGGCTCATTGAAGTGCCACAACCAATCGGACTTTGCATCACTAATATGAGGTTATTTCTACTTTTTTTATTTAATGGGTAATGTACTAATTTATATGTAGATTATATGGTTGTTGTTTCCTTGTTATTTCTATTGTTATTATGCTAGTTATGATCATGTATTATGGAAGTAGCTATGTGTGGCTCTCATCATGTTTCTGCTTGTAAATGACTGAACAATGCATCTGTGATATAATGGATGAAACTGTAGATAATGTGTTAAGGCTTCAATGCTTGTTAGCGATTCTCGGATGAGTATGAGACCCCTATGCTTAGATTTGTCATTTACACCTATATATTATATATGTGATATGATTGATGAAATGCTTGTCATGGCTAGCAGGAGTCCAATCAAGGGCTTGTTTAAGTAATTATATTTGTATCGTAATTTCTTTGTTATCTTTCTGTTGTAAAGGTTTCATTGAATTTTGGGCAGTGACCTAGGTTTTGGGCCTAAAAAAGTGGCTCAAATCTTGGGGATGCTGGCACAACACAGATAAAAATAGTCCCTAGACAATGGCATGCCATGAAGTGGGAGAGCCAAAAGCCTTTTGGAAGTTGTCATGCCCATATAATGGGAGAGTTTGGGGGTCAAGTGGTCTTAAATCTCAGTGGGATCTAGTGGGTGATTACAAAAAAGGCTGGGATGTTTCTTAGGACTCCTATTGCTGAAGTGAAAGGATTGTATGGTGTGTGTCCATCAATTTCCCTTTCTCAATGTGACTTAGGAGGATGAATTATATCATAGTAACTTCTCGTCACATTTTTACACAGGTTGGCTGATTACTTGGGTAGACTTGCGAGGAGGGTGTTACAATGAACTTCGAGGATTAGGTTTGACAACCAATATTATAACCTGTAGTAGTGCTCAAGTCAATTTCTTCTATTTTAGTTTTATTTGTACTATGTTTTAAGCCCATTTGATATGAACAGGTTTTCAAACTGAATATAACTATTATTTTGAATAGGCCTTGAAAAATAATATTAAGGAAAAAATATCACATTTTTTCCACGTTCTGGTAAGTAATACTTGTATAGTTTCAAAAGGGATCATTGAAATATCTTTAGATTACATGAATGTCATTGGATATGCAAGACTTGATTTTTTCGTACTAATATATGTTGAAAACATTCTCACTATACACAATGTTTCAAACATTTGGCATGTCGCCCTTCTATTAAGGGAAAAAAGAGCTCTATAATGTGGATTATGTGATCAAACTTGGCTTTAGTGCTTATTCAATTGGCCCTACTACTGATCTTGTTGTGCATATGGTTACCCAAAGGCATTTATTTTTTCCCGTGAAATGTTATCAAAGAAGGGATATGATGGGGACAAGTGCTGTATCTTTTCCTATGTTCCCTTACTTTTTCTTTCATTTCAATTCCTTATCGACTTGTGTTTAGTATTTTATGTCATCATAAATTTTTCTAATAACATGAAATGTGTTTTTCTAGTTCTTTCTCTGTTTTGTAAGTTGTTTAATAAGGTTGGAAACTGTTTCCTTTTTGTTACATTGGTGGTGTGGTTCGCCCCCTTCCTTTTCTACCTTTTGTGAACTTCTAAATGCAATCCTTTCTTTATTTTGTAAACTTCTAAATGAAATCCTTTCCACTTTTTTCAATGTCTCCCTTCATTATTGGCGTAGGCTTTATATACAATAATTGAGCGACAATATTGAATTTGAAAGAATTTTCCATAATAATAAGATGTTGATCTTCAGGTTGTTGATACTATTTTGAGACTTTTCTATAATGACAAAAGCGTAGCTACGAATCTCTTCACATGTTTTTTTGGGGGATCCAACAATCTAACGCCATCCACATCTTGAGGACTATAATTGTAATAAGTTTTTATTCTCTGCTTTCTAGAAACAAATGTTCCAAAAATACTTTTGGCATTATTTTCTTTCACTACATGATATAAACACATTTATGGAACTATCAACCACTGCATATTCTTATGCTTAGTAATTTGGCTAATGTTATAGGATAACTACATTATTATCTTTAAGAAATTATGCGTCACATTTTGTCCACATTTGCTCTGCAAGGGAGAAAACAACCAGTCGGTGGGTGAGGAGCTTAGGGTTTAACACTCTCTTTTGGGGTAGGGCAACCTTCAAAGGATTTAGAAGACTTAACCCTAAGGGAGAGGAAAAAAGATGACTTTGGGACATTGTTTATACCTCTTCTACTATATCATTTAGTTGAAGAAGGCATTGCTTTGGAAAATTAATATGATAGACATTTTTGAAAGATATTTGGTAGAGAATTTTGTATAGTTAATACAGTATTTTCTTGGAAATACCAAGAATGTGGAAAATTCAAGAATCCAAGGATATAGATAGACTTAGTGGAGAGTAATTTAACCTTGTTTATGAAAGATGCAATCCCAATTGAGTGAATATTTTCTTCAATTACATTAAACTTATCAATTTTTTAGAATAAATTTATATCAATTGTTGTAGATCAATTTAACCTTGTTTCCAAAAGATGTAATCCCAAATAAGTAAGTTTGGTCTTGGTTTACATTGAGCTTATTGATTTTTAAGAAAAAAATTATATCAATTGTAGTGGTTTACTACCTAGTTGTATAAATGAAATAACCTCAAAGTATTTAAGTGTGTCATGGTGTTTTCAACATTCATTTGTGTGAGATTTTGTGCAGGGTGGGCTTGCACATAGTAAGTTCAAGTTTGATAAAAAATCACATGAGCTATTGATTCTCTTTTTTAAATTTTCAGGCTTTATTATCTCTTGACATTGACATGTTCAGTTGTGACATGCATTGTGATAATAATTTTTTTCCTTCTGAAACTATAGTAACACATTCAACCAACAAGTAGTTGAAACAACCCCTATACCAACACCCATGGCAAGATGTTCTTCATACCAAGTAGTTTGTTCACATGAGAACGTGTGCTCTTCTACAAGTAGTTTGAAAAAAAGTAGTTGAAACAACACCTATACCAACACCCATGGCAAGATGTTCTATATACCAAGTAGTTTGTTCACATGAGAGCATGTGCTCATTTACAAGTAATTTGAAAAATGTTTGGTGTGCTAGACGACATTGAGTTAGATATTCGTTGTAGACCTTTTTTTTCAATTGCATTGGCAAGAACTTATTGTTTCACAAATCCCCTTGTTTCATATTTAGTCCAATTCACAAAATTCATGGACTTTTTGTCGTCTTTAAATATTAATGATCTGATCAAGGAAAGAAGATTCATTCTGATGGCTATCGAGTCTAAATTTATGTAATGTATTATATAATAATTATGATGCCTAAAATAACTTGGATTTAAAAATAAGAATTCCCATTTAATATTAGGCACCGTGAATCTTCGATCGGCTCTGGTTCCTACCTCGCCCACCTCAGTCTCATTTTAAATTTTCTCTCTATAGAAACAAATCAATAGTTTTAACATTTTAATTCCCAACGAATTGTCGGGGCCACAAAGTGCAATCAACACTGCATAAATTTGATGAAAATTAACGAAGTCTAATAATTAATTTATTTACTTTATATTCTAAAATCTACAATCAAATTAATATTATTTTTATTATACCGATTTTGATAATAATCCAGATTTTATATAATCCCAAAAATGGAAATAGCAGATGGTTTATGCATTTAAATATACACACTACTCTGTGGAGTAGTCTTTAGTATTAGTTCTTAATATATGTTAAGAAACATATGTCCACGAAATAAAGAATATATAATTAATTGATAAAGTGACACACTCCAATTATCATAGTCTCCATCGAGCTAATGAAACTTCAATAGTTTTGAATATCAATTGAATATCGTAAAAAGCAGAGGCCAAATAACAAATTAAAGAATAAAGTAGATCTGAAACACTTTCCGGCGAAAAGTCATGGCCATGAGGACAAAAGATATCAATATCTTGATACCAGTGACTTTATCAGTTCTATTATGGTTTATAAGTTCATTAGATATCCTTCTAGTACAAGTTTTTGGGGATTCTAAATGTATAATAGACCATGTTAATAGAAAGAACAACATTCAACAAACTTCATTACAAGGGTGGCTGAGTCGTATAAAGTGTATATGGAGTTGCTTTCATAATTCTTCTATGGGGAACAGAACAAAAAAATTGATGAGTTATTGAGAAAGGGACTACAAGACACAGAAGCAGGCATGCACATCATGATAAAAATAAGAGCTAAGGAGACAGAAGTAGAAATTCTAAAAGTGCTGAGATAGATAACTGAAATGGGATAAAAGATGCAAAACCTCATAGCAGATATCTTTATGTTATATTTATGTCTCTTTTTTTAATTTTTGGTAATTTTGTAACTAATTTTTTATAGAAATCATATGAAAAGGATTCCATTAGGTATGAGATCTTCATAAATGAGAAGGATCTGATCCACCTTTCATATTCTATGTATAATGCAAATATGGAGGAAGTACCATAATGTTGTATCATTTATATTACTGCACAAATGAACATTGTGTATATCCCAGGTTTATGAGAACAATCTGTTTTTCATAAATATGTACTGTTTTGTTCCATAATAAAACAAACAATTTTTCAGTATTGGAAAAAAAATATATCAATATCCGCAATATTTTATTTACAAAACCCCTCCAAGATATACCCTTTTGGGATTCATGCCTCTATATCGAACTGATGTTAGTTGATTTGGGAATACAAGATAAGGGCTCTTGAATCTATGTCTATCCTTGTCACCTTCTTATTTTTTTCTCACTTGTTGAGGTTCTGTCCAAACAATGTTAACATTTAATCATTTGAAATTTGGAAATGTAATTAATCTGGGATAGCTGGATTTGTAAAAATTCTTCATGTGAAAATGCGTCAGTGTGTCTGTATTTTACTGAGCTTAGTTTTGGGTCTGTCAAGAAAGTCATTTAAGAATATGGAATCAAATTTTCATGGACGTACTAGCAACAACCATGATCATTACTCGCCCTCAAGGGATTAGTATGGTTCATGAGTCTTCATCTCTGTCTGAGCCTCCCCTGGTTTTTTGTAATTTTACTGAAGTCATTAATCACAGGAGTCTTTCAGGTAAGACACAATTTGGATCTCTAGAGGCCAAGATTCATGATGGTTGCATGGGGAAGGTTCTGTGAAAAGTGAAGGCAATAAATTTTTGAAGGTTTGGCTTGTCGAAGGGGTAATAAATGCTACTTCTTTTCTAGCTTCGACCACGCAACCTCCCCATTGTCAAGTTGAATGATGCAACGTAGTGTTGAAAAATGCATTCCAAAGCCCCCAAAGTCATTTTCCTCGGAATCGAACACAACTTTTGAAAAGAGCAGAGGTGCACAACACACCAACACAACTCAGAAACACTGAACACAAGAACATACCTCCATTCATCAATTAACAGGTATATATACAAGCGGGAGAATTTTCTAGAGACGGGTTTAGTTGGTGGCTTCCTGGAGAAGCTTCAATGTATCCGCCAACTTCTAGAACTTCAATAAATGCAGTGGCTGATTTCTAGATCCAACATTAAATCATTGTTGAATATTGGTGACAGGTTTTTGGAATTACGTCTGGTTTCCAACACTCCCCCTTCATTCCAACCACATACAATGACCAAGACACTATACTCTTAATTCTCATGCCTACTGGTGTAGGCTTCAACATAATTTGGATTTTCTACAATGTACAACTTATTTCTACATATTTCAAATTCAGCCTTGCCAAGAGGCTTGGTGAATATGTCAGCCATATTTTCACTTTTATTACAATATGATAAGTCAATTTCTTTTGATTGTAGTTTTTCTCTTACAAAATCATGTTGTGTCTCAATGTGTTTTGTCCTTGCATGATATATAGGATTATTTACTAACTTGATAGTGCTTTGATTGTCACATCTGATTACTATAGGTGCTTGTTGTGTTTCTCCAACATCTTCAAGTATCCTTCTAAGCCATATTTCTTCACAGGTAGCATTACATAATGCTTTAGATTCATCTTCAGTGGATGACAATGAAACAGTTGGTTGTTTCCTACTACTCCATGTTGGAATTATGTTTCTGGTGAGGTTATATGTTACAGATGTTGTACTTGATGGAAAAACCCATGGCATGGCTCTCAATATGATTAGAATTAAGAAGTACTCAGGAGAACAGTTCAGAAGATGCGTACCCGCAGGTATGCCATGCAGGGACCGTGTCCAGACACGCAGGTTACCCATTCATGAGGTGCGTACCCCAGTGCACACACTTCAAGGCAGTAAAACGCGCACACGTGGGGTTTCTTATGTTTAACCTTTGGTATTTAGCCGAAGGTATTGTGTTATTATGGTTTTGGCCCATGTTATTGATCCATGATTTGAGGAAGAGCTTGCCTATATAAAGCAAAGGAGATCATTTTGCTTGAGTATGCTTTTGGGTTGAATATCTTAAGATCTGAAATATTGGGTTCTCAGTTTAAAAGCTTGATCTATAAAAGAGAAATTCAAAGCGAATCTGTGAAGGGTGATCTCTCGAGTGCAAGACTAGATCTGAGCATGTGACTGTATTTCGGCCCTAATCAGAGGTACGCAGGTGATTAATGGTGCGAGTGTGTGGGTACGCAGAGGCGACGAAGGGGTAGTGCGTGGGTATGCAGAAGCGACGAAGGCGCAATGCGTGGGTATGCAGAGGCGACGAAGGGCAGTGCGTGGGTACGCAGAGCGACAGAGGTTCAAGTGCGTATGCACAGAAACAGTACGTGGCGCGATAGTGTCTTTGGGTGCATGGCTTCAGTGAAGTACGCGGCGCGATAGTGTATCTGGATGCGTACCTTCAACAACAGTACGCAGAGCGATTGAAGAACAAGTGCATAGGCACGTGGTGCAACAGAATGCTGTCTGCGGGTATACGCAGGGGCGCAGAAGGTGAAGTGCGTGGGGCCGCAGGCCAGTGAAAAGAAAACTGCATATCTTCCTTAAGATCTTCTGTTGACTGAATTTTTCTGTTGAAAAGGTGTTCTGGGTTAGTTCTATTATGGTTGATTTGGTTACTGCAGCTAACTGTGTAATGTACTTGATGATCGTTTGATGTATATGGATCCAGTTTGAAGATTTATGAAATGTGGTCCTTGAAAAGAAGTAGGGGATTGTAGCTCCCTTCCAGAAGAGACTGGAAAACGAGAGAGAGTTGTAGCTCTTTGTAGGTTGCATCCTGCGTACTGGTAAAGGACTGCACCAGTACAAGACCATTGTAAAAGGAGTTTTTAATTTGAAAGAAGATAGAGACATATTGCAGCAGGTGTTTTTCACCCACATTGAGTTTCCACCTTATATCTGGTCTTCTTTGATGTGAATGTCTATTTCTCTTGTTCATGCTCATTATTTTATGGTACTGATATGCAAAAAAATAATTCAAAGTGTAAATAAGGAAGATTTGGTAAAAGAACTAGATAATACTGATTCACCCCCCCTCTCAGTATTATTTTGAACAATTGGTATCAGAGAAAGGTCCTTCTGAAAGAAGCTTGATCGCTTGAAGGAAGATCTTTCATCATGAGCAACTACGAGAGGGAAGCATCTATCAGGCCACTGATTTTTGATGGGACAAACTTCAATTATTGGAAGGTAAGAGTTACTGCATATCTTCAATCTCTTGGTACAGATGTTTGGGATATCATAGAGACAGGCTACAATTTTCCTTCAGCTACTCCTACAGATGCGGCCGAAAAGAAGAAATATGAAACAAATGATAAAGCAGTCAATACTTTGCTGGG